>JAHUXG010015992.1:0-127775 GCA_020740815.1 Sciurus niger
TGGGGATACAATACAAGAATATGTTCAGGCTGGGGTAATGGTACCGATAACTACAGAATGGAATAATTCTATTTGTCCAGTGTGCAAATCTAATGGAACTTCAAGGATAACTGTAGATTATAGAGAGTTAAATAATGTAACTCTTCCTTTATAAGCTGCTGTTCCAGATACCATTACCTTAATAGAATGTATACAGTCACATCCTGGTACATGGTGTGCAGTTTTAGTTTTAGCTAATGCTTTCTTCACTATTCCTATAGATCCTACTCAATGGGAATACTTTGCCTTTACATGGCAAGGGAGACAATATACTTTTATCCACTTACCTCAAGGATGTAAACATAGCCGTACCACTTGTCATAGAATTGTAGCTGAACATTTAGATAACTTTACTAAGGATTCTTCTATTTTTTTAACCCACTATATTGATGATATATTAATACAAGGACAGAATAAAAAACAAGTACAAACCTGCTTGGAAAAATTATTTGATCATTTACAACAAAGGGTGTGGAAAATTAACCCAGATAAAATTCAGGTTCGTTCAGAAACTGTTAAATTTTTAGGAATTATTTTGAAAAATGGGACATCATTCAATATTACCTAAATCTTGTCAAAAAATACTAAACTTCCCAACTCCAACCAATAAAAAAGAAGAACAGAATTTTATTAGGTTATTTGGGTTTTGGAGAAATCTTATCCCTCATTTAGGCCAAATACTTTGTCCATTATATAAAGTAACATGGAAAAAAGTATGAATTTGATTGGGGTAATAAACAAGAGCATGACTTTCAGGCAGCTAAGATTGCTATTCAAATGGCTATGGATCTTTGGCCAGTGCAGGAAGAGCCTGAAGAATTAATGGTAACAATAAATAAAGACTATACAAATTGGAGTCTCTGGCAAATGCAACAGAGGAGAAGAGTTCCTCTAGGATTCTGGTCAAGAAAATTACCTGAAGTTGGAATACAATATACTTCTTTTGAGCAACAATTATTGGTTGTTTATTGGGCATTGGTGGATACTGAACATTTAACAATAAATCATAATGTGGTTATATGACCTCGTATTTCTATCATGACTTGGATAATGAGTATCCCTACATCTCATAAAATTGGACATGCTCAGGACTCAAATATTATAAAATGGAAGTAGTGCATACAAAATAAAACCAAAGCAGGACCTGCAGGTATATTACAATTACAAAAACTTATAGCAAATTTGCCTGATGCACAATTACCTGAAGTATCTAGTAAAAAACTTGAAAAACAATCTCCTGTTAAATATCATAAAGGATATGATAAATTAACACCTACACAACAAGAACATGCATGGTTTACAGAGGGATCAGCCAAATATATAGGAAATTAACATTACTGGAGGGCCACAGCTTTGAACCCATCTAATAAAAAGATATTAGAAAAACAGGGTAAGGAACAAAGTAGTCAATATGCTGAATTATATTCGGTATTCCTGACTTTACAATATGAAGAGGGAAAGAAATGTCATTTGTTTACAGATTCCTGGGCTTTAAAATGGATTAACTACTTGGTTACCTAAATGGTATAAAAAATGATTTAAAAATAAAGGATAAACAATTATGGGAAACAGAAATATAAAAAAGTATTTAAAAATACTTAAATTTACTAATGTGTCTGTGTTAAATGTAGATGCTCATTCTTGGAGAGACACCCCTGAACGTGAGTATAATACAACAGTGGACAATCTAGCTAAAATAAACATTTTAGAAGAAAACACCTCCCAGGCTAAAAAGGATAAATTTATCCAGTTGGCTAAATGTCAAATGACAGGACATGCCAGACCTGCTGCTATGTACAGGTGGGCATGTGAATGAGGAATATCTATTCCATTATATAAATGTAAGGAAACAGTTATGCAATGTCCCATTTAAAAATTGGATAAAGCTCGGTCAGTACCTTCCATTGTCACTGGAGAATTAAGTAGAGGAACTCATCCAGGTCAGATTTGGCAAATAGATTATATAGGACCTCTGCCCATGTCTACAAGATATAGATATATTTGTACTTGTGTAGAAACATATTCTGGGGTGTTAGTAGCTTGTGCATATAGAGATGCTACACAAAGAAAGACTATTAGAACTTTAGATATAATAACTTTATATTATGAAATACCTTTACAAACCCAAAGTGATAATGGCTCTCATTTTAAAGAAAAATTAATACAATTATACTGCCAAGAAAATAGTATTGAATGGATATTTCATATTGGTTATTATCCACAGAATGCAGGGCTGATAGAATGAATAAATGGTCTTTTAAAGGAAAAATTAAGAAAAACTGGGAAATGATAAATATGGATAGTGGAAAGATTCTTTATTTTCAGTTTTAAAACAATTAAATAATCAAATATTAACCAAATCAGGAACTCCCATGTCTCAAATGATGACTCCAAATTTACAAATTCAGAATGCTGAAATTTCTCATATAAAATGGTGGGCCTTATATCCTAGAGCCCAACTTCCCTGTCAAGGCACTTCTGCTTCTGCTGGTTGTGGACTTGTATAGTGTAATAGATGCTCTTATCCCTCCAAATCAAACTCAAGTAATATCAATAGGTCTGGAGATTGAAATCCCTCCCCAACACTTTAGGCAGATTGCTGCTCAATCTAACCTGGCCCTACAAGGAATCCAAATCATGGCTGGGGTATTTGACTCTGATTATCAAGGAAAAATTAAAGTTATATATTACATAATGTATCCCCTGACAATTTCCAAGTTAAAGCTGAAATGCAAGTTGCTCAAATAATTATACCTTGTATAATACACAATCAATGGATTCAAATAAAAAAATCTAGTCTGGATACCAATAGGAAACATGGTTTTGGATTGAAAAATATTATTGCAGAGACCAAAGTATGGATAAAACAACAAGAAAGTGATGTCCCTATAGCTGCAGAAATAATAACACAGGGGAAGGATAACACGGTAATAGTAATGACTCCTGGCAATAAACAACCTAAAGTATTACCTACTAACCATCTATTTTTATGGAACTAGGTTATGAGCTGGATCTTCATGAGAAGTCCTTTAATATGGGCCTGGACTCCCAGAATAAAACTTCATGCACCATCAAACAGCTCCTTGATCATATGGGATTGGAGAAATGACATAGGCAATAGGACACAATTAGCCTACTTGACTAATAAAAAATGTAACCTTACTAATGTGACTGTGAGTGGACAAAACATAACTGGATAGAAGGGAAAATCATCTGTATATAGATCAATATTCTCCAGTAGTAATGAATACAAATAAATATTATCTCTAAAATATTAAGATGTAAATTTTCCACATTAAAATTACAATTTAAATATAGATATCATTTGACACAAGCCATAAATAATTACAGTGTCAATGGTACTAAGGATTTCACTTTTAATGTAAATATTCTGCCTTTATTCTATGCATTAATGGAACAAATATTAAGAGATGAGGAGTATGGGTTGATTATATATAATATTGTATTAATAACAAGCCTGAGATTAATGCTCCACAACTAATACAATTGTCCCATACTTGTAATAATGTAAGTTTCTTAGCTAATAAGTTATACATTTTAATATTTCTTTTCCCCCAACTCCCTTGTGTACCCAAAGAAAAAGTGCCTGGTATAATACTTTATTAGGAGAATTAGGGTTTGAGATAGGAATAACAAAATCTGTATACTTAGAAGTATTATATTCTCATCTACAAAATGCTGAAAATATATAGCTCAAAGTGTAAATTTAAGTGCTCAATGGTTGCCTACTAGTATTATCCCTCATCAAAATACCTTAACAAATCAAGAGCAAATGTTACAAATATTTAACACTTCCCAAGTGGAACAATATAAAGTAGATACTAATAATAATACATGGTTAAATTGGACAAGTTATAATATTCAAATATTATTAACTAATTTCCAAAAGGAAAGGGCACAAAGATTAATTCAACAAGGGCATAGTAATATCTGGAAATATCTGCTTCCCCTTGGAGCTTGAATGGCTCCCCCTATTGTGGTGGATCGTACCTCTGCTTAGTGTAGTGGAACTTTACCTGTTTGATAAAAAATTATAGGGTTTTATGTTCTTTTTGTGTTTTACCAATAATCCATGAAAATTATATAATGTTGCCCCAAGTTGAGAAGACTCTCGTTGATGAACAGAATATAACTTATAAATTAATAGATTGTATTTCCACCACCCATGGGCCTGTAGGTTAAGGATTAACCCACATAAACGAACACAGTTTGGTACAGCACTCTATTAATATTTGTTTATGGACATTGTATCCTCTACAGAATTTTACCCTACCATATAAAATTGAACATCAACGTATTTGTATGTTAAATAGTAATGGTACTGAATTACAATGGATGAATTCTTCCTCTCCTTTTGTGGGGTGTTTAAAAGATGTGGAAATCTTGTATTGGGCTGGAGAAACATTCTATTTATCCCCTGATGTTAATAAAGAACTTAGAATTTCTTGGATTCCTATCCCCTTACCAATGCCAAATATTTATATTTTCTTATCCCTACCTACTATCTTAACTTATTCAAGTTTATTGCATCAATATCTACAGCATAATAAATGTAATCTAGCAGAGCACTGAATAACCACAAATATTGTTTCCAATAAGTTAACTGATTTGTAAAATGTAATAACCAAGGACACTAATCATAATTGGTCTGATTTCTTATTTTCTAGTGCTACTGCTTTGACATACTTTTCAGTTGTGTTTTCTCTGATGTTCTGTATCATTGGAATTTTAATTATATTACATATATGTAATTGTCAAATGTATTATTGAATCAAATGTATTGTGCAATGATAATGACTTCCTTTACTTCTCTCTTAAACAATCTTAGGGCTGAAATGTAGAGAAAAATGGAGTCTTGTTTAGGAGTGCTTTCAAAAAGTGAAATCAGGATAAGGAGTGAACAACTTGCATGAGAAACTTAGTGGTCTGGCAGTGCCCCTGTTTAAGGACAGATAAGCTCTCTGTCCAAGAAAATTAAAAAAAAGAACTTAAAGACATCTGTTTTCTGCTCTCAAGTCCTGGCTCCTGGCCACATCCAGGTCTGTAGACCAAACATACTGATGGCACTGAGCCCAGTGGCTCCAGACAATAACTTTATATGTTTACTCCAGTGTATTTAAGAGAGATGAGAAGAACTCAAAGGTGACAAGACTGCTTTCTTTGGTTATGTATGCTGTGAAATGCCCATGATGTCTCCCCAGTGCTGAGTTTGTATGCTACCTGGGATAGTTTTCCTTTGTGTATACTTTACATGTCTTAATAAATATGATCTTTTCATATATGGCTTGTGGTGGTACATTCAGCCCATATAAATTATAAGTCTGTGCACAGCAACGAGAAACACATTCCCAGACACAAGGCAGGATGGCAGGTTTGAAGCCAGCCTCAGCAACTTAGCAAGGACCTAAGCAACTTAGCTAGACCCTGATTCAAAAAAAAAATTAAACAAAAAGCAGAGGGGCTAGGAATGTGGCTCAGGCTCAATCCCTGTTACCAAAAGAAGTAAATAAATAGAGGCAACAGATTAACACATAGCAGAAGTAAGCCTACCTTGAACTGTATATAAATAAATTCCAGAGACTCAAAAAGTTAATGTTAAAGAAGAAAAGCAGAAGATGGTGACTTGTAATATTAGAGACAACTGTAGGTACTACAATATCAAACTCAAAATCATAAAAGTGGTAAAAGTTGATACCTTCAGTTTTTGTACCACTCATCCCCCTGGGAAATTGCGGTTTCTAACTTAAAAGAACATTATACACAGTTGATTTATATGTTAACCTTACTTCAAGTTTTTATAAAACTTGGCCTTCCACAGACTAAACAATTGGCTTTCATTTCTGTCTTACAGTTTCACTCTTAAAGGATTTAAAACATGCAAACATAGTAATCCATGACACTGTTCACACAGATAAATCTTTGACTCTGGTCCTTGAGTATCTGATAAACATTTAAAAAATACTCAGTATTTTATTTTTCTTTAGCAGTAGAATGTTAGACTTTTTTTTAACAGCCCCAGGACGATTGTTTATTTATTGGTATCAAATAGATTAGGTGGTGCATTCTGTATCTATTCTTGACAGACAATTTTCTTTAAAAAATTAAATACTATTAAATTAATCAGCCAAGCATTGTGAAAAAAGTGTTATCATGTAGTAAAATTTTGTGTTTTTCCAGGGTAAGGACCTAAAACAGTACATGGATAACTGTGGGAACATCATGAGTATGCAAAATGTAAAGGTATGTTTATTGTGTAATGTTAAAGTAAAGAAAATGAGTTAGATTGCACACTGAAATATACTAACCTCATAACCAATCTTTGGAATTTTCTGTTTGACTTATTTACCCAACTTCTGTTTATTATACTACAGCTTTCCTGTGATCATACCTTTTTGTTAAACTGCTTCATTTTAAAAGCCTCCTAAAAATATTTTTGATATTTTATTTCACATTATAATTGATTATCCTACATGTGTAGAATGAATCTGCAGGTATATTTTACTTTCTGAAAAAATACAAATGATGGGTACATTTTGCAAGAGGCCACGTTTAAATGGTGAGCTCCCCTAATATATTTAAAATGGTATTACATTACATAATAACAGTGAGTTTTGGGTGTTATGAATTATGAATAAGTGTTATAAGCAAGGCCAGAAAATGTAGGTATTCTGATTTTTTTGTTTGAAGTAGCTATCAGTATTGTCAGAAGAAATAGTAAGATAATTGTGTTTTTGTAGTACATCTAAGAATTTAAATAATGCTAAAGAAGTTTGCTACAATAACCAGATACAGAAGAAACCCAGAAGTTATTAGATAAATAAAAGGAATTGACATACTTGTATACTTAGTCTTCTTTGTTCTGAGTGGTATATTTTACATTTTCAAAGATTTTATTTGTATAAAGTTCAACAGTTTATAGGAACCTGTTTTGAAAATAGACTGTTCCATCTTGTGTGTTTGAGACCTGTATAATTCTGCATATAGTAAATAGTAACTTCAAACTTACAGCTTTTATAGTGACTTTGTAAATATAAAGGAAAGCCAGTTTCTGTTATTGAAAGAGAGGTCTAAACATATGGCTAGCACATTGCTAAGAATTTTAGGACAAGGCTTTAAAAGTATTTCCATATATATTTTATGAGGATTATTTTCATCATAGTTTATATTTTCCATTGCAAGGTGTTGTGAAGGCTATTTGTAGATCTCCATTTTTAAAATTCTGCTTTTTTCTGATTTTATATTACCACTAATTTGGAAAGCAAATAGTCTTTAATTATCATAATTTCACAGAGGTGTGAGAAGTCTTTTAAGTCAGGTCTAAATAGTTGGAAAATATTTTAGTCTTTGTTAAAATCGCATTTAATGTTTTCCAAATGTAAAATTTAACAGGAATATACTGAAAGGTAGCTGTGTTCACCATTGAAACCTCAATGCAACATAACAGGAGTATATTAAAGTAGTAACTTTAGAGTTTTCAAAATACATAAATAAATAGGTGGAGTCTGAAGACTTCACAGTTTTTAATTCATTCAGACCAGGCATGGTGGTGCAAGCCCACCACCCAGCTACTTGGGAAACTGAGGTAGTTGGATCACAAACTTGAGGCCAGCTTGAGCAATTTAATGAGACCCTGTCTCATAATTAAAATGCAAAAGAATTGGGGACATAGCTCTGATGTACAGTGCTCCTGAGTTCAATCCCTACTACACCCCTCCAAAAAATCACCAGAGGCATTCCTGCCATTAATCACCCACTGCCTTGGCTTATTATTGGTATTCAAATGTCATTTTTCATCTACAAGTAAACTGAAGTTATTTCTTGAGTACTCAGTACTTTAAGTTCTTTTTGGTAAACCCAGAAAATCAAGATGTGTTCCACATCTCTCTTTCTACCACAATACACTAAATACTCCTAGCATTAGCTTTATAGGAATTGCTTTTTTCAGAGCACTAGAATGCATTACCCAATTTTGAATCACAGCTTATTTTGAAACTGAGTAGGAGTTGCTAAAATTAAAGTATCCAGGAGGTAGGTATTAAAAGTTAATCGAGTTACTTTTATAACTGGTAATTTCCCAGGGTATGCAGCCCCATTCTCTCTGATACCTGAGACTTTACATAAAGCCACAAAGTCCAATGCCACATTTAAAGGTACTGACAGAGATCAGATTATTTTATAAGGGAGTAATTGCCTTTTTTTTTTGACAAACTGGAATTTTATAATCAATCTAAAGCTTTAGTAGTATAGAGGATACATCTGTTTAAACTGGTTTCTCTAACAAATGAACTATTACTATGAAAACAAAATTTTGTTATGTTTATAATATTTATTTTTATAGACACTGTTGACACAAATAATAGATGTTAGGTAGAATATTAGGCAACTGTAGGGGACAAAGCTGAGCAGCTAGAACAAAAACCAGCCCACCAAATGTGATCAGAAAGTTCGCAGTATGGTGGATGGAAAGTTCCACTGACTCTTCCCACCCACCTGTCACTCAACAAACTCCCTCCCACCCTAGTCTATAAAAACCCTGGGCAGCCAGGGCCATGTGCGATTTTCTCCATGTCCCTATGCCCCCAGGGGTCTGGGAATTTCACCCGAGAGCCAAATTCCAATAAAGCTTGCTTTGGCCACTTTTCTGTCCCATTTTATTTGGCTGCTAACTGTGCCCACCGAGATCCGCTGAGTTTACATTTAGTCCTGCAAAGTCCGCCTGAGCTTACATTTTGGTGCTGAAACCTGGGAGGGGTTTTTTCGGGCTCCCCCACCTAGGGTTTGAGACCCACTTCCTCCTCAGAAGAACCAGGAGATTCCGATCCATCCTGCTCAGTTCTACTCTGTTTGGTCCATCCCGCTTCAAAGTGCAGTAAGTTCCCTGGGTTTTTCCCCATATGCCGTTCTAATCTACACCCTCCATTCCACAGGAGGTCTGTTCGTGGGAGCCCCACAGGCCTCTGCTCTGTTTGGGCTCTGGTTGTTGTGAAGACGTTCCAACCTCCAGTGAGTCCCCCAATTTTCCTTTTTTGGGCCCCTGAAAGTCAAAGAGACTTCTTGATTTTTGGCCCACCCACCATTCTCCGGTGTGCAGGAGTCAGAACTGGGATGCCTTTTCTGATTCTGTCACACCTGTCCGGGTGAAATTGGATGGCTAATCAGAAATACTGGGAAATCACTAGACCCCAAAACTTTTTTGGGGTGTATCCACCATAATTTTACTAAACTGGGACTTTCCAGATCCTTAAGCCTTATACAGCCAGTTTTTTATCCCAGCCTCAGTATGTTTTAGATCTCAAGATGGCCACCAAAAAGCACTCGCAACCATTTGCAAGCTTCCTTTTTGGAATTTGGCGCTTGCCCAGCTCCTCCTTCTATCTACTCCACCACCCACATTCTCCTCCCCTGAGCAGTCCAAACCCTGCCCACCTCCATGCTCTGGCCAGAACTCCACCTCCTCTTCCTGTCCTTCTCAGCCCAAAAACCCACCCCCTCCTCCTGCGGATGCAGCTCCTCCCCCCTTCCTCCTCAGAGCCCTCCCACTTCCCCTCCCACCTCCTCCTTCAGAACATCTCTCTGCCTAGTCTGTTCCCTCCTCCTCTGTCAGCACTAACAGGCAACTTTATCAGACTCTCCCACTGCCTAACCCAGAGCTTCTTTATCCTCTCTGGGAAATAGCTAGTGCAAAAGGGTTATGTGAATCTAAGTTCCATTCTCATTTAGAGTCTTTCTCTGCTGATTCCTCTACTTATATTAAGAAATTTGAGTATCTTTCCCAAATTTATAGTCTTAATATACTTTCTTCCACTCCAAGTATCCAACAGGCAGCACAGGACCACACTGACCAAGTCTATCTAATGGACATAACTTTATCCACAGGAGCAGGTTCCAATAACTGAACCAAACTGGAACTACCAGGAAGGACAGCAGGGCCACCATTGCTCTGCTTGCATGGTCTAATACCTCATAGCAGGCATGCAAGCAGTCTCCAATAAGGTGGTAAACTTTGATAAACTGAGGGAAATTACCCAGAATCCAGATGAAAATCCAGCTGTTTCTTAACAGCCTTACAGAGGCCCTTACTAGATATACTAAATTGGACCCTAAATCTCCCTCTGGCACTACAGTGCTAGCAACCTACTTCATTTTTCAATCAGTCCCTAACATTAAAAAAAAAAAAAAAAAAACCTCAAGTGAGTTGAGGAGGGCCCTCAAACACCTATCCGAGATCTGGTGATGACCTTTAATGTCTGTAATGCCCCAAAACTCAGCCAAATTGGCCAGGCAAGTTTATTTACAGAAAAAAGTGACAAAGACTTGGTACCTGCCCTGTGGCCTGTGACTCCAGTGAGAGCTTCAAAGGGGAGCTAGAAAGCCCCTCTGCCAGGTGCCTGCTTCAACTGCACATACAAAGGTCACTGGGCTCATCAATGTCCAAACCCACAGCCCCCCACCAGGCTGTGTCCCACCTGCAAACAAGCAGGACACTGGAAGAGTGACTGCCCTATGGCCGGTCCCTCCCCAGTGCAGAGGTGTGGCCAGTCAGGCAGTCCCTTCCCATGAGCTTTTGGGATTCACAGAAGACTGAAAGAGCCGGGAATCGAGGACCCCTATACCTAGCCAGGCCCAGGGTAAAAGCTCCAGGTAATGGGTAAGTCCATAATTTTCCTTGTGGATATGGGGGCCACCTATTCTGTCTTGCCTGCCCACTCTAAGCCTTTATTTCCTTCCCAGGTTTCAGTTATGGGAAATGACAGAAAACCCTCCTTCCCAAGCAGAATAGCTAAATTAGCCTGTGCCCTGGAGGGACATCCTTTTACACACTTGCTCCTAGTTATTCCCTCCTGTCCAGTCCCCTCTAGGAAGAGATGTTCTCCAACCCCTAGGATCCACCCTACAGTTTATTCCCAGGCACAATGCTAGTGCTCACCTTCTTTTACCTCTGTTTCATGCATTTTCTAGTGCTCCCACACCACATACCCTACCATTGCCCCAGACCTGGTCGACCCCCAAGTCTGGGACACTTCCAAGCCAGTCATAGCCTCCCACCACAAGCCAGTCCTTATCCAACTGAGACCTCAAGCTAAGTTTCCCTCACGTCCCCAGTTTCCAATTTCCCGTACTCACAGGGAAGGACTGAAACCCATTATAGACCAGTTGCTTACTCAGGGACTCCTTATCCCTACTGACTTCCCTGTAACACCCCCAATACTTCCAGTATGTAAACCCTGAGGAACCTATCGCTTGGTCCAGGACCTCCATCTAATTCATGGCTACTTGTGATTTGGAAAATAGCACACTACTTCAATATGTGGATGATTTCTTTCTATGCACCTCATACCTCAAGGCCTCACAAACTCACACTGCCCAGCTCCTTAATTTCCTGGGGTCTCGAGGCCATTAAGTCTCCAGCCAGAGTCCAGCTCGCCACTCCTTCAGTCTCATATTTGGGCATACTCCTCAGTCCTACCTCTAAGAGGCTCACAACAGACAGAATCCAAGCCCTGTGTGACTTACAGCCGCCAGAAACAGCAGACGACATTCTCTTCTTCCTGGGTTTAACTGGTTTTTCAGACACTGGGTCCCTAATTTTATACTCCTTCCCAAACCCCTATACCAGTCAGCAAAGGAGACTCCATATAGGCCCCTTACCTCCCCGGAGATGATAGCTAACTCTTTTTACAAGCTCAGGGATGCTCTTATATCCTCCCCTGATCTCTCTTCCCAATCCAAACCATCCTTTCCACCTCTTCACGGATAAAAAGTAGGATATTGTTACTGGCCTTCTTATGCAACCAACTGGACCTTCTCAGAGACTGGTGTCATCTCTCCAGGCAGTTTGATTCCACGATTCATGGGTGACTACTATTTCTCTGAGCACTGGCGACAGCAGCTGAATCAACTAAGGAAATTCTAAAACTCAACCTACTTCAACCAGTAACTGTGTTTTCCACCCATCAACTGCAGGACCTCTTAAACCATAAATCCCTTCCACTCCCACAGTTAAAAATGCTACATTCATCTCGTGAAGACCTCTTTGATTATCCACTCCCCTCTCCTAACCTAACCATTTTTATAGATGGCAGTTCTGTGCTGGGTACTGATGGACACTATAGAGCCACTTTATGCAGATGTCACCACCATCTCAGTTCTGGAAGCCAATTGCCTTCCAGAAGGGACCACTTCCCAAAAGGCTGAACTAATCAGGACTCTAATTTTATCCAAAGGTAAAAAGGTCAACATCTACACAGATTCCAAATATGCCTTCCTGATTGCTCACTCACATTAAGCTATATGGAAGGAGTGTGAATTTTTTCACCACAAAGTTCTCACCAGATAGGAAAGAAAAACAGAAGGTTCTAAGTATGGGAATGTATTCAGTAAAAAGTAAAAGGATGTTTCTAAGGCAGAAAGTTCTTTTGTGATGGAATATATGAGGGTCAAAGTAAGTGCTAAGAAAGTCTGTGTAAGTAAAGGGCAAATTTCAACAAGTTTGCATATAACTAAGTTGGTTATATGTACATGAGACAGGCTGTAGCCTAGTACCTGGGAGTGCTCCTGGGCAGGGGCACAAGATGCCTGGCTGCTAAGCCAGTATCCTAGCTGGGAAGGCTCTGTGCAGGAATCCTATCAACTCTGACATTGATCTCAGGCACACAGCTCTTGGGCAGGAAGGAATTCCTTTGCCAGATAACCAGTGTTTCCTCAGTTCCCTTCTCTACTTCCTGCCTGTATTACAGTAACTTTGGACAGTGGACTTCCATGAAAGCAACACAGAACTGCTAACATTGCACTTTACAGTTATGAAAAGTTGCATAGATGTCCTAGTCTCTGTACCTTTCCTGAAAACAAAGAATAATGCTTATATAATTTTTAACCTGATAATAAGACATATATAAAACTCGCTAATGTAACTCTTTAGAACTGCATTTCCATCAGAGAACAGAGTTCCATCTGATCTCTGCTTAATCTTCAAAATCTATATTTTGTGAAAAGCCCCACCTTATCTGAAATAAGACTCTGCCTCACCTGGCTGCATGTTAGAATGACTCCAAAATAAGCCAGACTTTAATTCATTTAAAGTTGTGTTCAAAAGCTTGATGTTTGCTGTAAAGACTACTGTGATCTTAAACAGGGTGTATAATGAGTAACTCAGTCAGAATTCAGTATACTTATTACACAAACTGAATGTTTTACTGTTGATGATTCCATTTTGTATTTTCCTTGTAAACTCTGTTGCCTGATTAATTCTTGCAGAAGTAGTGCTTCAAGAGCAAACACTGTAAATTAACTTGAAGTAGTAAGGCATCACCAATAGGACAGATAATGTAAACCCCAATTAGACAAAAGAAGATAAATTACTGTAAAGTCATACACATTGAAGTTAAAGCCCAGCACTCTTACTTTATGACTGGTGAGACTAACTTGCTGGGTGGTTAAGATCAGATTTAGAACTTGAGATTAAATACAGAGGCCAAGAGAAAGTCAGTAACAGGCCAATTTGACCAGCTTAATCTTAGACACCTAATAAAACAATTAAAACCTAAATATAGCCATTCTTTGGCATTTAAGAGAAACAATAGTTAAATGCAACCTAAGATATACACTTGTGTTAACCTCCTAAATAAATAAAGACTGAAAGCTACGAGAGAGAAATTCTTAGGCAGATATACCTGCTAACTATCAAGAGACACTGCCAGAATCAGGAGATTTTATTCAGTTTAAGGCCTACAGATCCTCCTAAACTACATAGGTAGGCTTAATCTATGCTTGCTAGTATGATTATCTAGCACTAAGTCACAGGAATATAGAGATCTCTACTAAACACAGGTTATACCAACTAGAGGACTTAATTATGCAGTCACTGCCAAACAAAAGCTAGAACAGCAACTCCAGAAAGCAGTACAGGCATCTGCTGCCCCCCGACATCCCTGCAAAGATGAATAACATTTATTGCTCAAGTTTCCTTGCAGAACAATGGAGCACTCGATCTAATGGCAGGCAAAGGGGGAATACACCTCTTCCTAAAAGAATGTTGTTGCTGCATCAATGAAACTGGTCTAATGAAAGCAACATCAAAACTCTTAGATGATTAAATATAAGGCTGAAGCAAGAAGAATCAAATGACCCCTGACCAGGATGGCTGAACTCCACTCTTGTCACCTGGCTAACCCCTACCTTTACTTCCCTATTTGTGATAGAATTTCTGCTAATGATTTCTCCCTGTCTTCTCAGGTTTACCTGGAACCGCATCAGTAAGGTTGCCAGGGTGACCTACAACAAGATGCTCCTATGCTCTTATAGTTGTCTCCCCACCGACCTAGAACCCAAACTTGTTTCTCCCCAAGATGCCCCCTAACATGCAGAAAGTAGTCAGACAGACTCTGGCACCCTATATCACCAAAAAGGTCGTGATATTAGGTAGGATATTAGGCAACTGTAGGGGGCAAAGCTGAGCAGCTAGAACAAAGACCAGCCCACCAAATGTGACCAGAAAGTTCGCAGTAAGGTGGATGGAAAGTTCCACTGACCCTTCACACCCACCTGTCACTCAACAAGACCCCCTCCTGCCCTATCTATAAAAATTCTGGGCAGCCAGGGACATGTGTGATTTTCTCCAGGTGCCTATATCCCCGGGGGTCTGCGAATTTCACCCAAGAGCCAAATTCCAATAAAGCTTGCTTTGGCCACTTTTCTGTCCCATTTTATTTGACTGCTAATTGTGCCCGCTGAGACCAGCCGAGTTTACATTTGGTCCCGCTGAGTCCGCCCAAGCTTACAATAGATGCTTCAAATTGAACAATAAACTAAAATTGAGAAAACCACTCAAAATGGAAAAGGCATTGTCCTTAAAAGGATGTAATTTCTTTTTTTTTTCTTTTACTATTCTAGTCCAGTTGCTTTTCTACTTACCATAATATGCTAATACCAAAGTATATCTTGATATCTGTAAGACTAATTTTTAATTATTTTCTTTTGTAGCTGTTTCTATTCCAAATTCTACATGGGTTAATTATTGCCACAGAAGAATGGTGTTGCATAAAGACTTTAAACCACAGAGCTTTCTCATTAATGAAAAAGGGGATTTAAAGCTAGCAGATTTTTGTATGGAATAATTAAATATTTATAAATTCCTCCAGGTGATTAGGTATAAAAGAATAACCATTGTCACAATGTGTTATCACATTTATGTGAGTTTGGAAATTTTCTCTGAGTCCACTGAACAATAGACATAATTTTGTGCGTGGTTTACATTGGTTGTTAGCAAAAAATACTAAAAAGTGTGGGTTCCCATATGTGGCCCATGGACTCCAGGTTTTGGATACCCTTTCACAGAATGTCCAGAGATAAAAATATACCTTCAGAAGCACACTAAATTTTATTTGCTTTTTTCCCCGTGTTAATATTTGCACTGTTGATCCAGAAGCAATAAGGATAAAATTGCTGTTTCCTGGTATACATTCAGGCAGTGCCACCAATGTATATCATGGTATTTGCCACTGCACATTCTTATAGAAAAAGTATCAGTTACACTTAAAATATTTTGCCAAGCAGTAAAATGCATTAATTTTATTAAATTTCCATCATTGAGTAAATGACTAGTATTTTTGTGTTGTATATGTATGATGAAATGGGAATTACATAAAAATACATGGACTGCACACAGAAATACTATAGTTATCTCAAGGAAAAGTTTTTGGGTGTTTATATGGCTACAACCTGAACTAGCTCCCCCCCTTTTTTTTTTCAAGGAACATCATTTTTTCTAGAAAAATTGACCAACAAACTGTGGTTATTCAGACTTGGATATTTGGAAGATTTATCTTGAAATTAATGAATTAATCTTGTCAATTCAAGGAAATAAATTGCAGGTATTTCTTGACAATAATAAAATTCAGGTTTACAAATACAACTTATATTTTGAATTTTTGTATCTGGTGCTTTAAGCTTAATATGTTCCCACTACTTAGAAACTTTTGTGCTGAGGTCAGTTATGATATTAACAAATAGAGGGTTTTTAAAAAATTTGAATAAATACATAAAAATTTCAACTTATAACTCAAGAATAAATATTTTTTCCAGTTATAAGCACCTCATATTATAGAATCATGCATGATAAAAGATTCATTTAAAGTGCAAGATTGACCAGTGAATTTTAACAAAATTATGAATAGTTTATGAATATAATTTGTTATCATATATCCTTGAAGAAAGAACTTAATATAATTCCAATATATCAAAGTATACTATCTTCAGTAATTAGAAAATACTACTAAAATGTTTCTCCTCTTTTCCAGTTTCATATCAGTGAGATTTGATTTTCTTCATATAACTATATATATTATGATATATTGTGATATGGAGTAAAGCAACATATCACAACAGAGAAAGCAAAATCAAATACAGAATACAGCTGTCTTCTATCAAAATAAACTCTAAACAATTTATTAATGTGTTAAAAAATACCATTCTTAACTAATTTTTTGTAAAAAATTTTCATAAAAACGTTATTCATGCTAACATGAGAGGTGTTTTTAATGCATAATTAAATGTTCTAATTTTTCTCATATTTTATGGCAAATAGCAGTAATCTATATAAGTAAAAATACTTGGGTTCATTAATGATTTTTAAGAACTTAAAATGTGTTCCAAGACCCAGAAATTTAATATCCACCTCTGAAGGGGGGGCCATTTCTATGCTTGCCACCATGACTGCATTTAATAATGTGCTTAGTAATTTAATTGGTAGTTATTTACTTATATAATTTTAGGCAATCAGATTTTAAGGGACTTGAAAGTAGAACAAAATTAGATGTTATTTTTGTTCTGAGTAAATTGTTTCTACTACAAGAAAAAACTTTGTAGATTAGCTTTGTAATTTTTGTTACTCTCAGAATACTTTGATAGAACTTAGTTTTTGAAAACACATGCAGTTTTCCAAAATTGAATTTTTAATTTTTCACAAATTATTACAAGAGTTTCACTTTTGGAAAATGTCACTAAATTTTATAAGAATGAGTATTTCAGGTTCTTACGCAGTAATAAATTTATAATTTACTTTTTAAATGGTGAATTTGTCTTTGGTAATTTGCATACTTCTATTCTTTTAGTATTTTACTATTTGTTTGAAGGGTACATTTCTATTTGTATTTTCTTCCTTAAAAAGGAAATGAATGGGTCAACTGTGTTTAAACAAAAAGTGACAAGTTATTTACATATGCTGGCAAAGATTATGGTCTTTTTTAAAGAGCTTATGTTGTTACTTCCCTCTTAATTGTCCCCACCCCTCCTCTCTTTGTCAAATTGCTTTTACTACTCTTTGACCTAATCACAAAATGAATTGTTATGACAGAAACATTCATGAGTATTTGAAATGCAAAAGGAATGTCAAGGAATATTAAAAATCCACTTTTATCTGGGAATACTCTGAGTGTTTTAAATTTTGCCTGTAACTTATTTAAAGGAAGCAAAGAAAATTTTATCTTCTCACAGGTCAGTAGAAAATTCTGATTACTGCCAGGTACATTGATGCATGCCTGCAATCACAGTGGTTTGGGAGACAGAGACAGAAAGATTGCAAATTCAAGAACAGACTCAGCAAAGTAGCAAAGCTCTTAAACAATTTAGCAAGACCCTGGCTCAAAATAATAACTCACTTGTAAAGTGGTCCTGGGTTAAATCTCCACTACCAAAAAAAGAAAAAAAGAAAGAAACAAAAGAGAGAGAAAAGAAATTCTTATTTTTCAAGAGATAATACAATCAGCTTTGTTGCTTTTACTACTTGTTTAATTACGTAGTAAATACACTTGGGGTTTCAAGTAAGTGAGGGTCAATTCAGTTTGAGTCTTTATATTGTATGTTGTTCTTGATCCTTCTGAAAATTCTATCCTTCTCTCATGGCTGATGATAATCAGATGTCTAGGAATTACAATATAGTTATTTTCATTAATGATAAAAAAATTGGGAGTTTTCAAGATGGCGGACTAGAGGGCAACTGCATTTCATGTTCCTCCAGGATGCAGGATTCAAAGGAAGAGATAGTGAGAGACTTGGGACCAACTTAAAGCTACCGGGTGAGTCTCTCCCATTGGGGAGGTTTTCTGGATGGGGCAGTAGCCCCGGAATGCAGGGAACTATGTGAAGTAGAGTTTCCTGGTGAGACACCCCTCCCACCCACTGGAGTGGTAAACACGGACAACTGGGATCATCGTAGAGGAGGCGGCTCAGCACAGCACTTGGACTCGGAGCAAACACTGGGGCACCGGGCAGCTGCCTTATGAGCTGTTTCTACTCAGAATGATGGATTCGGAGCACCAAGGGGTTGCCCAGAGGAAGAGGAGGAATGTGGCGGGTTGCTTGGTCTAGGAGTGACTGCATCAGAGCTACAGGCGGTTGCCAGAGGAGGAGCTGCATGGTGAGCTGTTTGGACTCAGAACGACCACTTCTAAAAACCAGAGGGTTGCCCGGAGGAAGAGGAGAAGCACGGCAGGTCACTTGGTCTAGGAGTGACTGCATCAGAACCACAGGTGGTTGCCAGCGGGAGGCGAGTGGTGAGTTGTTTGGACTCAAAGCGACTGCTACTGAACATTGGTGGACTACCTGGAGGAGGAGCATGTGGGGTCGCTTGGTCTCTGAGTGACTGCTCCTGAACACACGGGGGGCTACCCTGAGGAGGAGGTGGAGGAACAGGGCGGGTCACTTGGACTCCGAGTGACAGCCTAGTGCTACGGGCAGGTGGCAGGAGAAGGAGACATGAAGTGAGTTGCTTGGACTCCTAGTGACTGCATCTGAAACCAGGCAGCTGTCAGGAGGAAGAGGTGTTTGGTGGGTCTCTGGGTCTCGGAGCTGTTGTACGGGGTTCCAGGTGGTGACTCAGAGGAGGGGCCACATAGCCAGGCAATTAGGTGCAGAGCAGGGTCCCAGGACTGGCTTCTTGGTGGAAGAGCCACACAGAGACATGCCTAGGGGAGGAGCAAAGTTTCCAGGACTGCGGGCAGATTCTCTGAGGAGAGGCAGCCTAAGGAGTCTCGTCTTTGAAGGATGAGGCTCCCAGGCCCAGGAAGTAAGTCTGGGCACCTGGCAATGTTGCAGAGGAAGACAGCCCAGCCCAGGCAGTAGTTGTAGATTGAGGGGAAACACTAGGAGGGGAACTGACCAGCGACACCTCCCCACCAGGTGAGTCTACCCTGCCGGGTGAGGTTTTCCCACAAGGATGGTAAAACCAGAGACACAGGCTCAAACAGGCCTTGCCTCAGCCTTCAGCCTAGTTCCCCTTTGGATGACCATTGTCAACAAGTGGAGGCACCTCTGCCTACTATCAGGGAATATACCCCACCTGAGGGTCACCATCCCTAGAGAGACAGCTTCCTTGGGGAGCACTGCATTATCAACTTCCTCCAAGACTGCAGGCTACTGAAGGATAAGAGGGGATATGCTACCAATCTTCAGAGACATGATAAGTTAATAGAGGAAATCTGCAATATCTTAATGACCCACTGATTTCTGAACAATACGAAAAAACAAGGGAAGAAAATGCCCCCCAAAATCTAGATGTTACATCAATAAAATCCAATGACAGCATGGCAGAAGAAATGACAGAAAGGGAGTTCAGAATGTACATAATTAAAATGATCAGGGAAGCAAACAATGAGATGAAAGAGCAAATGCAGGCATTGAAGGATGAGATGAAAGAGCAAATGCAGGCATTGAATGATAGCACCAATGGACAGATAAAAAGCAAATACAGGAAGCAAAACATCATTTCAATAAAGAGTTAGAGATATTGAAAAAAAAAAACAAACAGAAATCCTTGAAATGAAGGAATCAATAAACCAAATTTAAAACTCCATAGAAAGCAAGACCATAGGATAGAACACCTGGAAGACAGAACCTCAGATATTGAAGGCAAAATATTTAACCTTGAAAACAAAGCTGAACAAACAGAGAAGATGTTAAGAAATCATGAACAGAATCTCCTAGAACTATGGGATATCATGAAAAGGCCCAATTTGAAAATTATTGGGATTGAGGAAGGCTTAGAGAAACAAACCAAAGGAATGAACAATCTATTCAATGAAATAATATCAGAAAATTTCCCAAATCTGAAGAATGAAATGGAAAATCAAGTTCAAGAGGCTTATAGGACTCCAAATACACAAAATTACCACAGACCCACACCAAGGCACATTGTAATAAAAATACCTAACATACAAAATAAAGACAGAATTTTAAAGGCTGTGAGTGAAAAGAACCAAATTACATTCAGGGGGAAACCAATACGGATATCAGCAGATTTTTCAATCCAGACCCTAAAAGCTAGAAGGGCCTGGAACAACATTTTTCAAGCTCTGAAAGAAAACGAATGCCAACCAAGAATTTTATACCCAGCAAAACTTACCTTCAAATTTGACGATGAAATAAAATAATTCCATGATAAACAAAAACTAAAAGAATGTACAAAAAGAAAGCGAGCATTACAGAACATTCTCAGCAAAATATTCCATGAGGAAGAGATAAAAAACAAAGAAGCAAACCAGCAAAGGGAGGAATTATCCTAAAGGAACTCTCAAATAAAGGAGGAACCAAGGTATGTAAAAAATAAATAAATAAATAAATAAAATATAAAAAATGAACCAAATGACCGGGAATACAAACCATATCTCAGTAATAACCCTGAATGTTAACGGCCAGAATTCATCAATTAAAAGACATAGACAGGTAGATTGGTTTAAAAAGAAAGATCCAACATTTGTTGCCTGCAAGAGACTCACCTCATAGAAAGAGATACCCATAGACTAAAGGTGAAAGGATGGGGAAAAGCATACCATGCACATCGACTCAGCAAAAAGCTGGAGTATCCATCCTCATTTCAGATAATGTTGACTTCAAACCAAAGTTAGTCAGAAGGGATAAAGAAGGACATTTCCTACTGCTTAAGGGAAGCATAAAACAGCAAGATATAACAATCATAAACATCTATGCCCCAAACAATAGCTCATCCATGTATGTTAAACAAATCCTTCTCAATTTTAGAAACCAAATAGACCGTAACACAATAATACTAGGTGATTTTAACATGCCTCTCTCACCACTGGACAGATCTTCCAAACAAAAATTGAAAAAAGAAACCATGGACCTCAATAACACAATCAATAATTTAGACTTAACAGACATTTATAGAACATACCATCCAACCAAGAGCGAATACACTTTCTTCTCAGCAGCATATGGATCCTTCTCTAAAATAGATCATATATTATGCCAGAAAGCTAATGTTAGCAAATACAAAAAGATAGACACACTACTTTGTATTCTAACAGATCAAAATGGATTGAAGTTAGAAATAAATGAAGAGTAAAAACAGAAACTACTCCAACACCTGGAGATTAAACAATATGCTATTATATGATGAATGGATAACAGAAGACATTAGGAAGGAAATTAAAAAATTCTTAGAGGTAAATGAGAACAAAGAAACATCATATCAAAATCTCTGGGACACAATGAAAGCAGTACTTAGAGGAAAATTTATTTCATCGAGCGCATTTAATAAAAGAAGTAAAAAATCAACAAATAAATGACCTAACACTATAGCTCCAAGCCCTAGAAAAGAAGAACAGACCAACACCAAAAGTAGTAGAAGACAAAAAATAGTTAAACTCAGAGCTGAAATCAAAAAAATAGAAACAAAAAAATACAAAAAATTGACAAAATAAATAATTAGTTCTTCAAAAAAATAAACAAAATTGATAAACCTTTAGCCACACTAACAAAGAGAAGATGAGAGAAAACCCAAATCACTAAAATTTGGAATGAACAAGGAAATATCACAACAAACGCGACAGAAATACAAAACATAATTAGAAGCTATTTTGAAAATCTATACTCCAACAAAATAGAAATTTTCGAAGACATCAACAGGTTTCTAGAGACATATGAATTGCCTAAACTGAATGAGGATGACATACACAATTTAACTACACCAATTTCAAGTAATGAAATAGAAGAAGTCATCAAAAGTCTACCAACAAAGAAAAGTCCAGGACCAGATGGGTTCTCAGCCGAGTTCTACAAAACCTTTAAAGAAGAGCTCATTCCAATACTCCTCAAACTATTCCATAAAATAGAAGAGGAGGGAACCCTCCCAAACTTATTCTATGAAGCCAATATTACCCTGATACCTAAACCAGACAGAGAGACATCGAGGAAAGAAAATTTCAGACCAATATCCTTAATGAACATCGACGCAAAAATTCACAACAAAATTTTAGCAAATCACATACAAAAACATATTAAAAAGATAGTGCACCATGATCAAGTGGGTTTCATCCCAGGGATGCAAGTTTGGTTCAACATCAGGAAATCAATAAATGTAATTCACCATATCAATAGATTTAAAGTCAAGAATCACATGATTATTTCAATAGATGCAGAAAAAGCATTTGATAAAATACAGCACTCCTTCATGCTCAAAACACTAGAAAAAATAGGGATAGTGGGAACATTTCTTAACATTGTAAAGACCATCTATGCTAAGTCCATGGCTAATATCATTCTAAATGGTGAAAAACTGAAAGCATTCCCCCTAAAAACTGGAACAAGGCAGGGATGCCCTCTTTCACCACTTCTATTCAATATCGTCCTTGAAACTCTAGCCAGAGCAATTACACAGACCAAAGAAATTAAAGGGATACGAATAGGAAAAGAAGAACTCAAAATATCCCTATTTGCTGATGATATGATTATATACTTAGAGGAACCAAGAAATTCCACCAGAAAACTTTTAGATCTCATAAGTGAATTCAGTAAAGTAGCAGGATATAAGATCAATGCACATAAATCTAAGGTATTTTTATACATAAGTGATGAATCTTCAGAAAGTGAAATTAGGAAAACTATCCCATTCACAATAGCATCGAAAAAAATAAAATACTTGGGAATCAATCTCACAAAAGAGGTGAAAGACCTCTACAATGAGAACTACAGAACAGTAAAGAAAGAAATTAAAGAAAACCTTAGAAGATGGAAAGATCTCCCATGTTCCTGGATAGGCAGAATGAATATTGTCAAAATGGCCATACTACCTAAAGTGCTATACAGATTCAATGCAATTCCAATTAAAATCCCAATGATATACCTTGCAGAAATAGAGCAAGCAATTATGAAATTCATCTGGAAGAATAAAAAACCCAGAATAGCTAAAGCAATCCTTGGCAGAAAGAGTGAAGCAGGCGGTATCGCAATACCAGATCTTCAACTCTACTACAAAGCAATAGTAACAAAAACGGCATGGTATTGGTACCAAAATAGAAAGGTGGATCCATGGTACAGAATAGAGGACACGGACACAAACCCAAATAAATACAATTTTCTCATACTAGACAAAGGGGCCAAAAATATGCAATGGAGAAAAGATAGCATCTTCAACAAATGGTGCTGGGAGAATTGGAAATCCATATGCAACAGAATGAAACTAAACCCATATCTCTCACCTTGCACGAAACTAAACTCAAAATGGATGAAGGACCTCAGAATCAGACCAGAGACCTTGCATCTTATAGAAGAAAAAGTAGGTCCAGAGCTTCAACATGTCAGCTTAGGACCAGACTTCCTCAACAGGACTCCCATAGCACAAGAAATAAAAGCAAGAATCAATAACTGGGAGAGATTCAAACTAAAAACCTTTCTCTCAGCCAAAGAAACTATCAGCAATGCAAAGAAAGAGCCTATAGAGTGGGAGAAAATCTTTGCCAATCATACTTCAAATAGAGCACTAATCTCCAGAATCTGTAAAGATCTCAAAAAACTCTACACCAAGAATGCAAATAATCCAATCGACAAATGAGCTAAGGAAATGAAAAGACGCCTCACAGAAGAAGATCTAAAAGCAATCAACAAAAATATGAAAAAATGTTCAACATCTCTAGTAATAAGAGAAATGCAAATCAAAACCAACCTAAGATTCCATCTCACCCCAATTAGAATGGTGGTTATCAATAATACAAGCAACAACAGGTGTTGGCGAGGATGTGAGGAGAAAGGTACACTCATACATTGCTGGTGGGACTGCAAACTAGTGCAGCCACTCTGGAAAGCAGTGTGGAGACTCCTTAGAAAACTTGGAATGGAAACACCATTTGACCCAGCTATCCCACTCCTAGGCCTATACCCAAAGGACCTAAAATCAGCATATTACAGAGATAATATACAGCCACATCAATGTTCATAGACGCTCAGTTCACAATAGCCAGATTGTGAAACCAACCTAGATGTACTTCAATTGATGAATGGATAAAGAAACTGTGATATATATATAGAATGGAATATTACTCAGCCATAAAGAATGAAAAAATTATGGCATTTGCAGGCAAATGGATGAAATTGGAGAATTTCATGCTAAGTGA
The DNA here is from genome assembly GCA_020740815.1 of Sciurus niger. Taxonomy (NCBI): domain Eukaryota; kingdom Metazoa; phylum Chordata; class Mammalia; order Rodentia; family Sciuridae; genus Sciurus; species Sciurus niger. The sequence goes on from JAHUXG010015992.1 coordinate 24,462, forward strand.
GATAAGCCAATCTCAAAAAACCAAAGGACAAATGATATCGCTAATAAGTGGATGATGACATAAAATGGGGGGTGGGAGGAGTTAGTGATAGGGTTAGAGTTAGGGTTAGGGAGGGGGCAAGAATGGAGGAAGGAAGGACTGTATAGAGGGAAAAGAGGGGTGGGAGGGGTGGGAGGGAAGGGGAAAATATTGACTTGTTTAGAATCATGTGTCATTTAGTTAGTTGAATTTGAGAGATTGTTTATCTCATTTCATACCAATACCAAAATTCTGATAATATATCAGCATCTTATTTGGACAAGCATGCTACTTCATGATCTACTCAGAAGCAGGAGAGTAAAGTATTGGGGGAACTACTACTGACAACTTACAAAGCTATAGGGTAAGCAAATTTATAGCTCTGTCCTTTACCAACTTATAACTCAGTCTTAGCATCTGAAAGATAAATCATAAAGCTTCCTTCCATTGTATTAATTACCAAAAATTATAGAAAATAATTTGTTGTACTTATTTCTTAAAGTTGGGAGATTAATAATAAAATTGATAATAAATAAAATGGTGTCAGCACTGTTCCAGTTACCCTTACCCATGATTTAACTTTCTGGAATTGCTTATGCAATATTTATCCAAGGTAATAAACTTGGTTTACTTTGATATTTTTCATATTTTAATCAGATATATGAATTTATGTCATATAAAGTTATATGTAATGGTAATCTCAGCCTTAAAAAATTCTCATTTGAAATAATATATATGGTAAAAATAAGTTTATTTTCTTAATCTACCTTTCAAAATTGCTCCTTCTTCAAGTGATTAGGATTTGAGGCTTAGAAATGACAATAACTCTAGTGCTAATGATAGATAAAATTGGGAACTCTAGTCTTCATTTCTGGATAATTAGTGTATTCCTTATTAAGGTGACAAAGGAATGGCAATTGCACCATTTACACCAATTAGTAATACTCAAAAACAATGAGTTCTCTCAGTCTAAATTTATCCATGTAACAAGAAGAGTATAAAGTACATCATAATATATATTCCATGGAAATGGTTTCTGAATAGATTTCTGCAAGGAAATTTTCAGTAAAACTCAACTGGATTGTAGATTAATGACCTAAGGATATTTAAAAAAAATGATATACCAAGTAAATGTTAGAATTAGGTTAAAAGTGATAAAAATTTGTAACTGTGGCAAGTAAAATTGTTTATCTCAGTGTCAATGACCTATTTTGGATTAATTTAATTTCAGCTATAAAATAATTTTGACACTATGACTTATGGAAAAAAGTAAAACATCTTTTAAAAAAAGTAAAACATCTTTACCTTTGATTAAGATAAGCTACACATCTATACTTTATAATAGGTACATTCAGCACATAAAAGTAAGTAAATATTTGTGGTCTCAGAATTACTAAATTTATAATTATATAATTATATGCTGACCCAAGATCACATGTACTCAGCTGAATTCACAAAACCAATTTCGTTGAAGCTTGAAGAATCCCTTGAGTAGCCATCTAAGTAACCCTGTGAATGAAGTCATGATTAGGATAGGAACTAAGAAATCTTCTATATTCTTAATGGATTTTGGTATATTTAATTCTTTGTTTTCTTTTTTCTTATTAAGGAGTAGTTAACTGTATGTCAGTTCCCACAAGAACTACACAAGAGATATTGTCACTCTACAGTATTGGCCACTTGATGTGCTTCTTTTTTCTGCAGACTAACCAGCACACATTGACAAGTGGTAAATATATATACATACAAAATGACTACATATATAATATTGAAATTGTGAACTGGTAACAAAGGACATACTATTAGTGATCTTAAAACAGTTGCTGTTTTTTTATTTTTTTTAATTTATTTTTATTGTGAACAAATGAAATACATGTTGTTTCTGTTTGTAAATGAAGTAAGCGCATACCATATGTGTAATCACACATTTACATATTGTAATTGTGTTTGATTCATTCTGTTATGTTTTCCTTACCTCACATGCCTCCCACCCCTCATTAACCTCTATACAATCCCTCCTTCCTCCATTCTTGTCCCCCATCCCACCCCTCATTATGTGTCATCATCTGCTTATCAGCGAGATCATTCGTCGTTTGGATTTTTTAGTTTGGTTTATCTCACTTAGCAAGATATTCTCCAATTTCAACCTTTGCCTGCAAAAGCCATAATTTTATCATTTTTATAGATAAGTAATATTCCATTGTATATACATATATATACCACATTTTCGTTATGCATTCATCAATTGAAGGACATCGGGGTTGGTTCCACAATCTGGCTATTGTAAATTGAGCAGCTATGGACATTGATGTGACTGTATTTCTGTAGTAAGCTGTTTTTAATTCCTTTGGGTATAGGCTAAGGAGTGGGATAGTTTGATCAAATGGTGGTTCCAATCCAAGCTTTCTGAGGAATCTCCACACTGCTTTCCCGAGTGGCTGAACTAATTTGCAAACCCACCAGCAATGTATGAGTGTACCTTTTTCCTCACATCCTGGCCAACACCTATTGTTGCTTGTATCCTTGATACTCACCATTCTAATTGGGGTGAGATGGAATCTTACAGTAGTTTTGGTTTGCAATTTTCTTATTACTAGAGATGTTGAAAATTTCCTCATATATCTGTTGATTTCTTGTGGATATTCTTCTGTGAAGTGCCTGCTCAATTCCTTAGCCAATTTGTTGATTGGATTATTTGTATTCTTGCAGTGGAGTTTTTGAGTTCTTTATACATTCTGGAAATTAATGTTCTATCTGAAGTATGAGTGGCAAAGATTTTCTTCAACTCTGTAGGCTCTCTCTTCACATTACTGATAGTTTCCTTTGCTGAGAGAAAGCTTTTTAGGTTGAATCTATCCCAGTTGTTGATTCTTGCTTTTATTTCTTATGCAATGTGAGTCCAGTTAAGGAATCTGATCCTAAGCCAAAAAGTTGAAGATTTTGACCTACTTTTTCTTCTATAAGATTAAGGGTCTCTGGTCTGACTACAAGGTCATTGATCCATTTTGAGTTGAGTTTTGTGCAGAGTGAGATAGGAATTTAATTTCATTCTGTTGCATATGAATTTCTCATTTTCCTAGCACCATTTGTTGAAGAAGCTATCTTTTCTCCATTGCACATATTTGACCCCTTTGTCCAGTATGAGAAAATTGTATTTATTTGGGTTTGTGTCCATGTCCTCTATTCTGTACCATTGATATACCTGTCTATTTTGGTACCAATACCATGCCATTTTTTTTTTACTATTGCTTTGTAGTAGAGTTGAAGATCTGGTATTATGATACCTCTTGCTTTACTCTTTCTGCTAAGGATTGCTTTACCTATTCTGGATTTCTTATTCTTCCAGATGAATTTCATAATTGCTTGCTCTATATCTGTAAGGTACATCATTGGGATTTTAATTGGAATTGCATTGAATCTGTATAGCACTTTTGGTAGTTTGGCCATTTTGACAATATTCATTCTGCCTGTCCAAGTACATGGGAGATCTTTCCATCTTCTAAGATTTTCTTTAATTTCATTATTTAGTGTTCTGTGGTTCTCATTGTAGAGGTCTTTCACCTCTTTTGTGAGATTGATTCCCAAGTGTTTTATTTTTTTTTGATGCTATTGTGAATGGAGTAGTTTCCCTAACTTCTCTTTCTGAAGATTCATCACATATATATAAATGCATTGAATTTATGAGCTCTGATCTTATAACCTTCTACTTTACTGAATTCACTTATGAGTTCTAAAAGTTTTCTGGTGGAATTCCTGGGTTCCTCTAAATATATAATCATGTCATCAGTGAACAGGGATAGTTTGAGTTCTTTTTGTATTCATATCCCTTTAATTTCTTTGATTTTTCTAATTGCTCTGCTTAGAGTTTCAATGATGATGTTGAATAGAGGAGAGCATCCCTGCCTTGTTCCAGTTTTTAGGGGGAATGCTTTCAGTTTTTCACCAGTTAGAATGATATTGGCTATGGGCTTAGCACAGATGGCCTTTACAATGTTAAGAATGTTCCCACCATTCCTATTTTTTCTAGTGTTTTGATCATGAAGGGCTGCTGTATTTTATGGAATGCTTTTTCTGCAGGTATCAAAATAATCATGTGATTCTTAACTTTAATTCCTTTGATATGGTGAATGACATTTATTGATTTCTGAAGGGTGAACCAAGCTTGCCCTCCTGGGATAAAACCCACTTGATTGTGGTGCACTATATTTTTAATATATTTTTTATGCAATGTCCTAAAATTTTGTTGAGAATTTTTGCCTCAATATTCATTAAGGGTATTGGTCTTAAATTTTCTTTCCTTGATGTGTCTCTGTCTGGTTTAGTTACCAGGGTGATATTGGCTTCATAGAATGAGGTTGGGAGGGTTCACTCCTCTTCTATTTCATGGAATACTTTGAGGTGTATTGAAATGAGCTCTTCTTTAAAGATTTTGTAGAACTTGGCTGAGAACCCATGTGGTCCCAGACTTTTCTTTGTTGGTGGGCTTTTGATGACCTCTTCTATTTCATTGCTTGCAATTGATTTATTCAAGCTGTGTATGTCCTCCTGGTTCAGTTTAGGTAATTCATATGTCTCTTGAATCTTGGTAATGTCTTTGAGATTTTCTGTTTTGTTGGAGTACAGATTTTCAAAATAGCTTCTAATTCTGTTTTTAATTTCACTCATGTATGTAGTGACATTTCCTTGTTCATTCCAAATTTTAGTAATTTTAATTTTCTCTGTCTTTTTCTGTTATTGTGGCTAAGTGTTTATTAATTTTTTTAATTTTTTGAAGAATGAACTGTTTATTTTGTTAATTTTTTCAATTGTTTCTTTTGTTTCAATTTCATTGATTTCAGTTCTGATTTTAACTATTTCCTGTCTTCTACTACTTTTGGTGTTGGTCTGCTCTTCTTTTTCTAGGGCTTTGAGCTGTTGTGTTAAGTCATTTATTTGTTGATTTTTTCTTCTCTTGTTGAATGCACCCCATGAAATAAATCTTCCTGTAAGTACTGCTTTCATAATGTCCCAGAGATTTTGATATGATGGGTCTTTGTTCTCCTTTACTTCTAAGAATTTTTTTTTATTTTCCTCCTGATGTCTTCTGTTATCCATTCATCATATAATAGTATATTATATCTTTGAGGCATAATACATGGTCTGTTTTTGAAAAGGATCCATGTGCTGCTGAGAACAAAGTGTTTTCGTTCTTTGTTGGTTGGTGTATTCTATATATGTCCTTTAAGTCTAAATTGTTGATTGTGTTATTAAGATCTATGGTTTCTTTATTCAATTTTTGTTTGGAAGATCTATCCAGTGGTGAGATAGGTGTGTTTAAATCGCCTAGTATTATTGTGTTGTGGTCTATTTGATTTCTGGTATTGAAAAGGATTTGTTTGATGTACATGGATAAGCCAATGTTCAGGCTGTAGATATTTATGATTATTATGTCTTGCTGATTTATGCTTCCCTTAAGCTGTATATAATGTCCTTCTTTATCCCTTCTCTAGTTTTGTTTTGAAGTCCACATTATCTGAAATGAGGATGGATACTCCAGCTTTTTTTGCTGTGTCCATGTGCATGGTATATTTTTTATCCTTTCACCTTTAGTCTGTGTGTATCTCTTTCTATGAGATGAGTCTCTTGCAGGCAGCATATTGTTGGATTTTTATTTTTAATCCAATCTGCCAGTCTATGTCTTTTGATTGATTAGTTCAGGCCACTAACATTCAGTGTTATTATTGTGATATGGTTTGTATTCCTAGTCATTTGACTCATTTTTGCTTTTTGACATGATTTGGTTTCTCCTTTATTTGACTATTCCTTTAGGCTAGTTCCTCCCTTTAGTGATTTGCATCATTGTTTTTCATCTCTTCCTCATGGAATATTTTGCTGAGAATGTTCTGCAATCCTGGCTTTCTTTTTGTAAATTCCTTTAGCTTTTGTTTATCATGGAAAGATCTTATTTCATCATCAAATCTGAAAGTAAGTTTTTCTGGATATAAGATTCTTGGCTGACATCCATTTCCTTTCAGGGCTTGGTAAACGTTGTTCCTGCTTTTAGGGTCTGGATTGAAAAATCTCCTGATATTCTTATTGGTTTCCCCCTGAATGTAATTTGATTCTTTTCTCTCACATCTTTTAAAATTCTGTCTTTATTTTGTATGTTAGATATTTTTATACTAATGTGCCTTGGTGTGAGTCTGTTGTAATTTTGTATATTTGGTGTCCAATAAGCCTCTTGTACTTGGTTTTCCATTTCATTCTTCAGATTTGGGAAATTTTCTGATATCATTTCATTGAATAGATTGTTCATTCCTTTGGTTTGTTTTTCTAAGGCTTCCTCAATCCCAATAATTCTTAAATTTGGCCTTTTAATGATATCCCATAATTCATGTAGATTCTGTTCATGATTTCTTACCATCTTGTTCAACTTTGTTTTCAAGATTAAATACTTTTCTTTATTGTCTGAGGTGGTCGTCCAGGTGTTCTATCTTATTGGTTATGCTTTCTATGGAGTTTTTAAATTGGTTTATTGTTTTCTTCATTTCAAGAATTTCTGTTTTTTTTTTCAGTATCTCTAACTCTTTATTGAAATGATCTTTTTCTTCCCATATTTGTTCTTTTAACTGTCGATTGGTGGGATCATTTAATGCCTGCATTTGTCCTTTCATCTCTTCCTTCAATGCATGCATTTGCTCTTTCATCTCCTCTGTTGCTTCCCTGATTGTTTTAATTATGTTCATTCTGAACTCCATTTCTGACATTTCTTCTGTGCTGTCATTGGTTTTTATTGATATAGTATCTAGGTTTGTTTGGGACATTTTCTTCCCTTGCTTTCTCATTCTGGTCAGAATTCAGTGGGATTCTGAGATATTGAAGATTTCCTCTATTGGTTTATATTGTCCCTGCAGATTTCCAGTTTATCAACTCCCAGCCTTCAGTAGCCTGATGTCTTGGAGGAACTTGATAATGCAGTACTACCAAAGAAAGCTGCCCCTAGCCCGTTACTGGGTCCATGGCTGGGGACTGGTTCTGTGTGGAAGTCCTCTCACTGGGTAGGCCTTCTCGTACAAGTTTGCTATAGGCAGGGCCTGCCCCCACCTGAGGGAGCTGGGCTACTCAGGGAAAGCCTCTTGCTGCCCTGCCTTTGTCCGAGAAGCTGCCTGCATGCTAGGGCCTGCCACTGGGTTCACGGGTTGGTGTTGGCTCAGTGTAGAAAATATCTCACTGTGAGGTCCTGCTCCAAGAAGCTGGATGTGGATTGCCCCTGCTGCCAGAAGGAGCCGGGCTGCTTGGGGAATTATCTCGCTGTCCTGCCCTTCCCTGCGAAGCTGCCCACTGTCCGGGTCTGCCTCCTGGGCCGAGCTTCACCCGGTGGGAGAGACTCACCCTGCAGCTCTATGTTGGTTGGAGTCTCTCAATGCCTCCCCATCTTGAATCCTGAGTTCTGCAGTGACAGGAGGTGCAGTCAACCTCTAAACCACCATCTTGGATCTCTCTCTCTGTGACATATTTTGATATATTCCACCTTCCCCATTTATTGATTATAATCAAAATAATCAGTGAGTTTAAGGTTAAAAGAAATGCTTTGGGAAATCATTTTTAAAGCTTTTAAGGAGGAAAAATGAGACATTACTGGTTTTGTGTTTGCATGTTACTTAATCTGTAGTAGAATGTAAGTTGTTTTTTTTGTGATTCAGTTAATAGAAAAATCAAATAGTAATTTTTACAAGATTCTTTTGTATCAAAATCTAAGTCTGTGGTAGTTTAAAATGTGGGGTCTTAAAATAAAACAAGGCATTTACTACAGATCATTATCCAATATAAATGTATGTTAGGTTCAATTATAAATACTGAAGTTTTTGAAACTTAATAGATGTTCAATAATTTGACTGTAATCAACTGTCTCTATTCTTAAATGCTGTAGAAGTGGAGAGTTTGGAAGTTGAGGAAGAGATGAAATTTTAGAGTAAATAATCAATTTATTATAGTTTTTACTTGCAGTCAGAAATTGGGCTTCGGAAAATGGAAACCTACATAAAATTGGAAAAAATTTGGAAAGGTATGTAAATTCTTATTTTAAAAATGTAAGACTTTCTTGTTCTTCCTCTAACTGTATGGTTTTGTTAACCATACAAAATCGTGAACATGATTGTCTAAAAATTTATACCTTGCTTTGAAAAGGTAACAAAATTAGAAGTAATAAAACTTTCAATTATTGAAGGTGTCCTATCAGTTTGAAAGGAAATGAGTATTTTTAATAGGCTTAAAATCTTTTATTGACACACAAAATATTTTGCTTTCTTGGTAGCAAAAAATGCATCTGTTGTTTAGCCTCCTAGCAATCTCCTGTCTGTGATGTCATGGGAAATTGCACAGTTAAAATTTCTAAATAAATTTAGAAATAAAAGTATTTTATTGAAGGGTAAGAAATTCTTAAAATGTGTTTTTTTCTTGAAATTTTCACTACCTGTAATGGTACTAATTTAGAAACATTCTATCTTCCACAGTTATAAAGTGTAAGAAAATAATAAGTAAAAAGTAATAAACAGTAAGACATAAAAAAGAAGTAATAAGTAATAAACAGGAAGAAAATAATTGACAGTTGATAGGGAAGCTTCTTTTCTTTCTTAAAAAATAAATGTGCAAAGATTTTGAAAAGTTTGGAAACCTGGATAAAACATATTTTTGATTTAACAATATAATTATTCTTTCATTTAATGTGCTCAGTGTCATTCAGTCTTCATATACCATTAAAGAGAAGGCACCTTTGTTTATAATACTATTGATCCAAATCTTAATTTAAAATAAAGCACAAAAGTGTATTAAATTCTTGTTTTATACTTTTGAGATACTTTTTTGGTCTTATAAAATGATGGAAGCTATGTATATGTAACTGAAAGTCATTTTGCCATAAGAAAATCTAATACTGGACATTGTGGAGTTTTCTTTGCAAGATGGAATTCAGCATGCTTAGAAATTAGAAATTCAGTTAGGGTTCTTTATTGTTCTTCATTGTTACCCCCTTATGATACCCTTGACTTGTTTTTCCAAAATATGTTTTATAGGGTACTTATTCAACAGTTTATAAAGGAAGAAGTAAGCTGACAGAGTATTTGGTGGCATTAAAAGGGATGTGTTTGGAACACAGAGAAGCCACACCCAGTACAGTTATAAGAGAAGGTATATTTATTAATACTACTTTAAAACCAAAGCTATATAAGAGTAATTTTAATAAATAAATGCAGATAGAGAAAATTAAGTGACTGGAAAACATAATTAGACTTTCAAAAATTATTTCTAAAACTAAGATATTCAGTAGAAAGAAATTAATATTCTTAATGTATAGTGAAATACTATGCAGTCATTAAAATTGCTGATGTAGATAAATATCTGATAGGGAAATTTACTTATGGGTACATAGTAAACATGGTAACTGTAAATTAGCTGCATATATTAAATATAAGAAATAAATGAACTGTGTACAAACATGTCATTACACCATTTTATTTAAAAAGTAAATTATTCAAAATTGGTATGATTCTGATATGGTGGTAAATGCCTTCAAGCCCAGTGGCTCATGAGGCCAAGGCAGGATGGAAGGTTTGAAGTCAGCCTCTGCAACTTAGTGAGGACCTAAGCTACTTAGCTAGACCCTGCCTCAAAATAAAAGTTAAACAAAAAGCAGAGGGGCTAGGGATGTGATTCGGGTTCAATCCCTGGTACCAAAACAAATAAATAAATAGATAAAAAGTGTTTGAGGTACTGATTAGCAACTTAGCAGAGGAGAGCCACCATGAATTTTATATAATTTAATCCCAGAGGTACGAAAAGTTAACATTAAAGAAAAAAAAGCAGAAGATGGTTAGTTGTAATATTAGAGATGACTTAAGGTACTACAATGTCAAACTCAAGATCATAAAAATGGTAAAAGTTCATACTTCAGTTTTTCTATTACTTATTCCTTTGGAAAATTGCTGTTTTAATTTAAGTTGGGTTATATGTTAAACTCACTTCAAGTTTTTATAAAACTTGGCCTTCCACAGACTAAACAATTGACTTTCATTTCTGTTTTACAGTTTCACTCTTAAAGAATTTAAAATATGCAAACATAGTAACCTTACATGACATTGTTCACAGAGATAAATCCTTGACTCTGGTCCTTCAGTATCTGGTAAGCATTTAAAAAATACTCAGTATTTTATTTTTCTTTAGTAATAGAAAGTTAGACTTTTTAACAGCCCCAGGGCCATTGTTGTTTGTTTATTGGTGTTTAAATAGATCAGGTGGTGCATTCTGTAACTTTTCTTGACAAACCATTTTCTTTAAAAAATTACTATTAAGTTAATCAGCCATGCATTCTGAAAGCTGTGTTATCATGTAGTAAAATGCTGTGCTTTTTCAGTGTAAGGACCTAAAATAGTACACGAATGATTGTGGGAACATCATGAGTATGCACAATGTAAAGGAATGTTTATTGTGTAATGTTAAAATGTAAATAAAATGACCTAGATTGCACAGTGAAATATACTAACCTCACAATCAATCTTTGGAATTTTCTGTTTGACTTATTTACTCAACTTCTGTTTATTATACTACAGCTTTCCTGGGATCCTAACTTTTTGTAAAACTGCTTCCTTTTAAAGTATTCTAAATTATTTTTGATTTTTTATTTCACATTATAACTGATTGTCCTACATGAGTAGAATAAGTCTGTAAATATATTTTACTTTCTGAAAAAACTCCAAATGATGGGTACATTTTGCAAAAGGCCACCTTTAAATGGTGAACTTTCCTAATATATTTAAAATGGTATTAAATTATATAATAACAGTGACTTTACAGGGTTATAAATTATGAATAAGTGTTAAAAGTATGGTCAGAAACATGTAGGTATTATGATTTTTTTGTTTGAAATAACTATCTGTATTGTTAGAAGGAATAGTAAGGTAATTGTGTTTCTGTAGTACATTTAAGAATTCAAATAATGCTAAAGAAGCTTACTATAATAATCAGATACAGATGAAACCCAGAAGTTATTGGATAAATAAAAGCACGTGACATACTTGTATTCTGATAGACTTCTTTGTTCTGTGTGGCATAGTTTACATTTTTAAAGATTTTATTTGTAAAAAGTTCAACAGTTTATAGAAACCTCTTTTGAAAATAGTCTATCCCAGCTTGTGTGTTTGAGACCTTTATAATTCTGCAGATAATAAATTAGTAACTTCAAAGTTACATTTTTTTAATAGTGAATTTGGCAAATATAAAGAAAAGCAAGTTTGTTATTGAAAGAGAGGTCCGAACATATGGCTAGCACATTGATAAGAATTTTATAACAAGGCTTTAAAAGCATTTCCATATATATTTCATAAAGATTGTTTTCATCATAGTTTATATTTTGCTTTGCAAGTTGTCATGAAGGCTATTCATAGATCTGTTTTCAAAATAATGTTTTTTTCTGCTTTTATATTAGCACTAATTTGGAAAATAAATAGTCTTTAATTATCATAATTTGACAAAGGTTTGAGAAGTCTTTTAAGTCAGGTCTAAATAGTTGAAAAATATTTTATTGTTTGTTAAAATTGCTTTTAATGTTTTCCAAATGTAAAATTTAACCAGAATATACTGAAAGGTAGCTGTGTTCACCACTGAAACCCCAATGCAACCCAAAGGAGTATACTAAAGTAGTACCTTTAGAGTTTTCAAAACACATAAATAAATATGTGCAGTCTGAAGACTTCACATCTTACAATTTATTCAGACCAGGCATGGTGATGCAAGCACAAAAACAGCTACTTGGAAAGTTGAAGTAGGTAGATCTCAGACTTGAGGTCAGCCTGAACAATTTAATGAGATGCTTTCTCAATTAAAATGCAAAAGAGTTGGGGGCATAGCTCTGATGTAGAGTGCTCATGAGTTCAATCCCTACTACATCCCCTCCAAAACACCTCCAGATGCATTCCTGCCATTAATCACCTGCTGCCTTGGCTTATTCTTGGTATTCAGATGTCATTTTTCATCTACAAGTAAACCAAAGGTACTTCTTGAATCTTCAGTACTTTCTTTTTGGTAACCCCAGAAAATCAAGATGTGTTCCACATCTCTCTTTTCATCACAATACACAGAATACCTGTACCATTAGCCTTATAGTAATTGTTTTGTGCAGAGCATTACAGTGCATTACCCCTTTTTGAATCACAGCTGATTTAGAAAATGAGTAGGAGTTGCTAAAATTAAAGTATCCAGAAGGTAGGTTTTAAAAGGTGATTGAGTTATTTTTATAACTGGTAATTTGCTGGGATATGCAGTCTCATTCTCTCTGATACCTGAGACTTTACATAAAGCCACCAAGTCCAATGTCATATTAAAGGAACTGACTGACCCAGATCAGATTGTTTTTTAAGTGAGTAAGTGCCTGTGTCTGATTGACATAGTGGAATTTTATAAATAAACTGTAAGCTTTAATAGTATAGAGGATACGGTTTAAGCTTTTTTCTCTAATAAGTGAATTATTACTATGAAAACAAAATTTTGTTATATTTATTTTCATAGACACTGTTGACACAAATGATGCTTCAAATTGAACAATGAACTAAGATTGAGAAAGCAACTCAAAATGGAAAAGGCATAGTCCTTAAAATGATATAGTTTATTTTTTTTCTCTTTTACTATTCTAGGCCAGTTGCTTTACTACTTACCATAGCTTATGCTAATACCAAAGTATACCTTGATATCTGTAAATCTAATTTTTTCTTATTTGCTTTTGTAGTTTTTTACATGCCAAATTTTACATAGGTTAGCTTATTGCCACAGAAGAATGGTGTTGCATCGAGACTTGAAGCCACAGAACCTCTCATTAGTGAAAAAGGGGATTTAAAGCTAGCAGATTTTGGTATGGAATAATTAAATATTTATAAATTCCTCCAGGTGACTAGGTACAAAAGAAAAACTATTGTCACAATGTGTTATCACTTTCATATGATTTTGGAAATTTTCTCTGAGTCCACTGAACAATAATGACAGTATTTTGTGCGTGGTTTACATTGATTGTTATCAGCAAATACTAAAAGGTGTTGGTTCCCAGGTGTGGCCCATGGAACCCAGGCTTCTGATACCCTTTCAGGAAGGGTTCAGAAGTAAAATTAAATTTTCAGAAGTACACTAAATGTTATTTGCTTTTTTCCCTGTTGATCCAGAAGTAATAAGAATAAAACTTCTCTTTCTGGGTATATGTTCAGGCAGTGTCACCAAAGTATATCATAGTATTTTTCACCACTGCACATTCTTAAAGAAAAAGTATCAGTTACACTTAAAATATTTTGCCAAGCAGTAAAATGCATTAATTTTATTAAATTTCCATCCTTGAGTAAATGACTAGTATTTTTGTTTTGTATATGTATGATTAAATGGGAATTATATAAAAACACATGGACTGCACACAGAAATACTATAGTTATCTCAAGGAAAATATTTTGGGTGATTATTTGGTTACAAGCTCTACTACTCCCCCCATTTTTTTCAAAAAACATCATTTTTTTCTAGAAAAAATGACCAACAGAAAAACTTGTGGTTATTCAGACTTAGATATTTGTCAGACTTTTCTTGAAATTAATGAATTAATCTTGTCACTTCAAGGAAATCAACTGCAGGTATTTCTTGTCAATGCTAAAATTCAGGTTTACAATACAAACTAGATTTAGAATTTTTTGATCTGCTTCTTTAAGCTTAATATGTTCCCACTACTTAGAAACTTTTCTGATGAGGCCAGTTGTGATATTAACAAATAGAGGTTTCATAAAATTTTGAATAAATACATAAAATTTCAATCTATAATTCAAGAACAAATATTTTTTCAGTTATCACCACCTCATATTATAGAATCATGCATGGTAAAAGATTTATTTAAGGTGCAAGAAAGACCAGTGAATTTTAACAAAAGTATAACTAGTTTATGAATATAATTTAAATTACCTTATAACCTTGAAGAAATAACTTAATCTAATTCTATTGTATCAAAGAACACTATCTACAGTAATTAGAAAATACTACTAAAATGTTTCTCTTCTTTTTCAACTTTATATCAGTGAGATTTGATTTTCTTCATATAGCTATATATATTATGATATATTGTGATATGGAGTAAAGCAACATATCACAACAGATAGAAAGCAAAAACAAATACAGAATACAACTGTCTTCTAACAAAATAGACTCTAAACAGTTTATTAATGTATTAAAAAAGACTATTCTTAATTATTTTGGGAAAAAATTTCATAAAAATAATATTCATGCTAACATGAGAGGTGTTTTTAATGCATAAATAATGTTTTAATTTTCTCATATTTTATTTTCAACATCAGCAGTAATTTATATAAGTAAAAATACTAGGGGTCCTTAATAATTTTTAAGAACTTAAAATGAGTTCCAAGACCCAAGAATTTAAAATCCACCTCTGAAAGGGGGGCCATTTCTATGCTTGCCACCATGACTGCATTTATTATGTGCTTAGTAACTTAATTGATAATTATTTATTTATATCATTTTAGGCAATCAGATTTTAAGGGACTTGAAAGTAAAACAAAATTAAATGTTCTCTTTGTTTTGAGTAAATTGTTTCTACCAGGAGAAGAAAAATCTGTAGATTAGCTTTGATATTTTGGTTACTCTCAGAATACTTTGAAAGAACTTAGTTTTTAAAAACCCATGCAGTTTTTCTTAATTGCATTTTTAATTTTTCACAAATTTTTACAATAGTTTCACTTTTGGAAAATTTCACTAAATTTTTATAAGTATGAGTATTTCAGGTTATTACTCGGTAATAGGTTAAATTTACCTTTTAAATGGTAAGTTTGTCTGTGGTAATTAGATATTTGCCAAATATCTAAGTCTGAATAACCACAAAATACTCACTTAGTATTTTGCTATTTGTTTGAAGGATAAATTCCTATTTGTATTTTCTTCCTTAAAAAGGAAATTAGTGGATCAACCATGTTTAAACAAAAAATGACAAGTTATTTACATATGCTTCCATAGATTATACAGTCTTTTTTAAATAGTTTATGTTGTAACTTCCCTTTTAATTGTCCCAACCACTCCTTCTCTCTTTGTCAAACTGCATTCACTGTCTTTGACATAATCGCAAAATGAATGACTGTGACAGAGAAACATTTATGAGTATTTGAAATGCAAAAGGAATATCAAGGACCATAAAACATCCACTTTTATTTGGGAATATTCTGAGTGCTTTAAAATTTGCCTTTCTAACTTCTTTAAAGAAAGCAAAGAAAATTTTATCTTCTCACAGGTCAGTAAGAAATTCTGATTACTCCCTGGTGCATTGATGCATGCCTGCAATCACAGTGTTTTGAGAGACAGAGACAGAATGATTGCAAATTCAAGAACAGCCTCAGCAAGTTAGTGAAGCCCTTAAACAATTTAGTGAGACCCTGACTCAAACTAATAGATCAGTTGCAACGTGGCTCTGGGTTAAATCTCCAGTACCAAAAAAAGAAGAAGAAAAAAAAGAAACAAAGGAGAGAGAAAAGGAATTCTGGTATTTCCATGAGATAAAACAATCAACTTTGTTGCTTTTGTTATTTATTTATTTTATTGCATAGTAAATACATTTGGGGCTTCAAGTAAGCGAGGATCAATTCAGTTTGAGTCTTTATACTGTAAGTTGTTCTTGATCCTTCTGAAAATTCTACTGTTCTTTCATGACCAATGAAAATCAGAGGTCTAGGAATTACAATGTAGTCATTTTCATTAATGATAAAAATCGACTTGTGTAGTCATGTGACATTTAGCCAAGTTTGAGAGATTGTTTATTTCATTTCATACCAATACCAAAATTCTGATTGTAGACCAGGAACCTATTTGGACAAGCATGCTAGTTCATGATCTTGTCAGAAGCAGGAGAGTAAAGTATTGGGGAAACTACCACTGGCAACTTACAATGCTATAGGATAAGCAAATTTATAGCTCTATCCTTTACTTCCTTAGTAACTCAGACTTAGCACCTGAAAGATAAGTCACAAAGCTATTTTCCATTGTATTAATTACCAAAAATTATAGAAAATAATTTGTTGTAATTATTTGTCAAATTTGCAAGATTAATAGTAAAATTGATAATAAATAAAATGGTGTCAGCATTGTTCCAGTTACCGATAGCCATGATTTAACTTTCTGGTATTGTTTATGCAATTTTTATCCAATGTAATAAAGTATTGATTTAAGTTTTTGATATTTTTCATATTTTAATCAGATATATAAAGTTATGTGTCATATAAAGTTATATGTAAGAGTAATCTCAGCCTTAAAAATTCCTGTTTGAAGTAAAATATATGGCAAAAGTAAATTTATTTTCTTAATCTATCTTTCAAAATTGTTCCTTCTTCATGTGATGAGGATTTAGATGCTTAGAGATGATAATAACTGTATTACAAATGACAGATAAAATTGGGAACTCTAGTCTTCATTTCTGGATAGTATATTCCATATTAAATTGACAAAGCAATGGCAAAAGTTTTGCACCATTTACTGGGATTAGTAATACTCAAAAGCAATGAGGTCTCTCTTAGTCTAAACTTATCCATGTAACAAGAAGAGTACAGAATACATTGTAATTTTCATTCCATGGAAACCTTTTCTGAATGGTTTTCTGCAAGGAAATTGTCAGTAAAACATAACTGGATTGTATATTCATGACTTCAGGATACTTAATTAAAAAATGGTACAGCAAGTAAATGTTAGAATTAGGTTAAAGGTAATAAAAGCTTATAACTGTGACAAGTAAAACTGTGTATCTCAGTGTCACTGACTTATTTTGGATTAATTTAATTTCAGTTAGAAAATAATTTTGGCACTATGACTTATGGATAAAAGGAAAACATCTCTAGCTTTGATTAAGATAAACTAAACATCTATACCTTATACCAGGTATATTCAGCACAAAAAAAGTAAATAAAAACTTGTGGTCTCAGAATTATTGTATTTAGTTTGATTATATAATAAAATGCTGGTCCAAGACCATGTGTACTAAGCAGAATTCATAAAACCAATTTTGTTGAAGATTCAAGAAGTCATGGAGTAGCCATCTTCAGTATTCCTGTGAATGAAGTCATCATGAGGATAGGAACTAAGAAATTCTCTATATTCTTAATGGGTTTTGGTATATTTAATTCTTTGTTTTCTTTTCCCTATTAAGGACTAGCCAGATCCATGTCAGTTTCCACAATACCTACTCAAGTGATGTTTTCACACTATGGTATCAGCCACCTGATGTGCTTCTTGGTTCTGCAGAGTACTCAACACTGATTGACAAGTGGTAAAAACATACAGATACAAAATTACTACATTTATAATTTTGAAATCATGTAGCTGATAACATAGGGCATACTAATAGTGATCTTAAAAGAGTTGTTATTTTAAAGAGCCACAGCATAAGCAGTGAATAAAAGTTCTGGCATGGTATCAAGATTATCTATGTTTAAATATCAATTTCATCATCCAAATCACTGGCCTGTGCCTTAGATTCCACATTTAAGTATATTTAAGTATTTAAAAATAACTACTTTAATGTTCTATACATAATGTTAAGGCCAAATTAAATAATACATAAAAAAACTCAGAAAAGTACTGATTGATGCAGTATTTGAAAGCAACATTATTTCATTATTATTTAATATTCATCAAAATCTACCAGTTTAAAGTTGTTCTTAAAACAGTAATCAAAATAATGTAACCATATTTCTCTCACATCACATTGATCTTGATATTCCCCTGTTTAAATACCTCTGAGACCAGTGCACTCATTAAGCTGAAAAGTGCATTTCTTAATCCAGAACTTAGAAATTTTCATAAAATGTCTGTAAATACTTTTCTCAACAATTTCAAACTATTTCTCAATGCAAATATCCCCTTTTAGCTACATGACATATTTACTGTACTTCAGAAAAAACCTGGGTTTTTCCATCTTTTCTTTTTGTGTTCCTATTATTTCACCTATCCCAATTGCCTGCTCTGCTGCTCTAACTGGGGCCTGTGCCTCATAACCTTCAAAACACAGGATTTCATAAATCCTTTCCTGAATACAACCTAGCTTCTGGGTGCAATTCCTTCCTCTGGTGGTCGCATTTATTTTCTGTATTTATGTACTAATTCATATACTACTATCATTGTCTTGAGCATTTTTATAAAATCTTGTTTTGTGTAACCTAGTTTTCTCTTTATAAAATTCCAAGAATATGTGTACAGCATGAAATTTTCCATTTTAATGAGTTTTAAGTGTAGTTTTCAGAACTTAAATAAATTCACATCATTGTCCACCTATCTCTCCAGAACTTTAATCTTTCTGGCAAAACTGAAACTCTGTACCCATTAGACAACTTCCTATTCCACCCCTTTCTGCAGTCCCCGAAAATTACAATTCTTTTTGTCTCTGAAATTTATTGAGTACCTCATAGGAATGGAATTAGACAGTATTTTTGTAACTGATTTATTTCAATTGTTTTCCTTAGTATAATGCCTTCAGGGTTCATCCATGTTGCAGATTGTGTCATGAGGACTTCTTTTCAGGCATTTACATACATGCCACTGTTTATTGATTCATCTATCAAAGGGCATTGGGGTTGATTCTGTATTTTAACTTCTGTAAACAATGCTACTATGAATGTGAGCATACAAATATCTGTTCAGGATTGAGCTTTCACTTCTTCTGGTCCAGATCTGGGGGTGAAATTGCTGGATCACATAGTAATTCTGTTTCTAACTTTTTGAAGATCCACTGTACAGTTTTTCATTTCAATCATATTATTTTACTTTGTGTACAATATTTTAATATTTAAAATTATATTTTACATAATTTTTAAATATTTGCTAGATTCTGAGATTTTAATGGAAGAACTGTGTCTTAAACTCCTGGGTATTCACACAACTCCTAGATGATAGTGTCAGTACATTGAGCCTCCTTATTTTTCTTATCTTACAAACACACACACACACACACACACACACACACACACACACACACACACACCACCCTGCATCTGCATAGTATCTCTTCTTCCTGCATTAGAAAGTGTTAAATTATTTGTTTCCCTTTATCCCTGTTACTTTATGCCTTAGCTCATGCCACCATCATCTCCCAAATTACCCCAACAATCTCCTTATTTTTTTGATCCTTCTTCCTGTCTTGCTTCTTTCAGCCCATAAATATTTATAATTTCCATCATTTTAATTTCATTTGAAATAAAATATCTAATAAATGTAAAATGTTCTCTAAGGCACTTTCTTAGTAATACCTGTATAAATGTACATAATGATAATTTACATGAATATGTATAAATTTCTTCTATGTATTTTTTTTTAATTCAGGAACTCTCTCTCAGGAAACTTGGCCAGGTGTTTCTTCAAATGATGAATTCAAGAACTACAATTTTTAAAATTATAAATCACAGCCTCTAATTAACCATATACCCAGGTATTTTTTAAATAAAAAGGGAAGAAATTATATGATTTTTTAAAATTTCTTGAAGTATTTGCCACAATAAAAATTCCATACAAATAATAATACACATAATTCTTAAATATTTTGGGATCTAGTGTAATTAAATTCCTCTCTTCCTTTTTCATATTGATTTTATAATTCAGTAAGGAAAAATTAGTGAAGTTGAAGTAGCATTGAGCTGTAAATAAAATGAGCGTAGAACTTATGTATTAGAATTCTACAGTTTATCCAGGTTGCTCCTTTTCCCAGAAAGAAATCATTGATTAATATGTTATTTGGTACCATAAAGATCATGATATATTTTTGTTTTGTTTTCTATAGAACTGTTCTCTATTTACTCACAAAACATCTAAGTGTTAAAAGTAAAATTTTGACTCTGATGCTTATATCAGATAACACATATGTATTTTGTTCAGCTGTACTGACATAATTTGTAATTGAAGAATATAAAGTATGACTCCACAACAATATGTAATGTCCTGAATTTCAGCAGTTCAGTTGAAGTTTCTTCTCACAGCTACATCCAGATTGATCTAAGACTCCCCATAAAATTGTCTGAATATTTTGACTTGTGGAATGCATTATATTTGCAGTAACATAGAATAACCCCTTGACTTTATTTTCTATTAATATTTTTAAGTCACCAAAATATCAAATTAAGGATATTATCTATTTTAATTAAAAAAATTCACATTGCTTACAACATGACACACCTCTTGTACTTCCACTTCTTCTCAAACTAGGGAAGTAAGAGAATAACATTTCTGATACCAGAAATATTTTTAAATATTTTTATATACTGATATTCTTACTGTTAGTATAAGACCTGGTATTCACAGCTAGACATTCTTAGGAAGAATAACCATGTGTACTGACCTTTTTTGGTCTCTCCAAAGTAGTATAATTCTTATTTTCCTATATTTCATACACACACACACACACACACACACACACACACACAAATACACACACATTATTGCCTATGGTAATGTTTAGTGTAGAAGGTTGAAGGCCTGTGAAGCAGCATTTCCATGAACTTAGCTCCAAACTTTTCAGTGCCTAGGGTTCTCTAGATATGTGCCAGAATGGCAAAGTGCTGAGAACTGGAAGAGTGTTAGAATGTCTAGGTTTGCAGAATCCCCAGGACCTACTTAGAACACTCAGGGGACAATATTTCTCTACTTGGAATGGTACTTTTGAAAGTGAAAGGCAGTGAATAATAGAACCTCTGATTTCTCAACCACAGATAATCCCATTAAAATAACACCTACCTCCACTATTCCCGGTTATTTTATTTTCATAACTAAAATTAGCATTCTTTATTAACTATTGGCTTGGTCATCTTGATTAATGAAGTTATATGAAGTTATGCACACTTAAATTGAACTTAGCACCTTCTAGTACCCATTGCTATAAAAATTTATTGAATGACTTGTCTCTGTGTTTATTTTGAAACAAACTGATATATTTTGGGTCACCCTTTTCTTTGTTTTTACCCATATGATAGGAAAATGATGCTTTTATGCACTTGTCTTCATTTCAATACTGTGAAAATTGATGTAGTCATTAAACTCTCCTTATTATGGAGGTCACTTGGTTTTGAGACAGAACGATGACTCAAATTCAACAGCTTCATGTTTTTCTTGTAGATTGAAAATTTCAATTGAAGTTATTGTCTCTTTCTAAGGCAATGACAAGTTTAGCCTCTTTAGACTAAAATAGTTTTGAGTCTATTTGAACTCACCAAGAGTATCTGTTTTAGGGCACTTTAATTTAGCAAACAAAAACACTTAGGAAATAGTTTTAGCTGAAAAGTTTCTATCAGCTAAGATAAAAATTGCTGCAGGGCTCCAGTCCTAGCAGGAGTCCATGGGTTCCACACAGGTAAACGGGGCTTGGGGAGACAGCGTTGGTGATGGATGGAGAATGAAAGACACAGACTCTAGTTCTGGTACAATCACTCCCACTTCATTCTGGTGAAGGCTGGGTTTATATACATTTTTCTTCAGGCTATAATGGCAGTCTTGTGGTTAATATTAAAGTTTCCAAAGCAGAGGCAGAAAACAGCAATCTTACAGATTATCCTTAACTAATCGCAATTGTTTTAAGAATATCTAACTATGTCAATAAACTAATACAATGTTTACTTCCTTAATATCTAAACTCTATGTGACCTAAAACTTTTCTTATTATTCTCATGGTTAAAGCGATAGATAAGTAATCTCATGTGACCATCTCTACTAGGTCCATCTGATTAATATCTAAATTGCTGAGTTAAGGGCTACAGGAGTGCAGTGGTCCCAATGGTTATTGTGTACCAACATTTACTATAGGGGTGACATATTCTTTGTAGGAAGGAAGGAATGTTGTGAAACCTTATTCTCTTACCTCAACACCACAAATAAACAAAACCATCATTAGAGTTTAATCAGCCTGTTGGAGACAAAGGCAAATCTATAACTATTTTCTCCAGAGGCTTTCAGGGACTCATTGCATGGTTGCAAAATTATTTTTGACTTTGTTAGTGGTAAAGACCCATTGTTTTTCAGGTTGTAGGTAATATTTTCTGGAATTTTTGTTGTATTCCCCTCATCCCCTTAAGCAATCCTTTCAGACTGAAATGAGTAATATATTATCAGAAAAAAACCGCAGAAAAAACACCATGCTCTGAAGCAAAACATCTGGCAACTCCTTTCAGGATGGGCCTTGCAAACATCCTCCAGAGGATCTTTGAGGAGCACTGGATGGAATTCCAGAAACCCCTGCAAAATGCCACATTTTTTATTGTTATATCTAGTTTATACTCTGAAGAAATTGAGATGTTAACAAAATTTCTACAGATAAGTCACATCTTATTTTATAATTCTTAAATGTCATTAAGCCTCAGTTTCCTCATATGTAGAATGATAATGATTATTTATTGTATTACCCAGAATATTTCAGGAACTTGCTTAAGTTAAACACATATATATATGCATATACTTATAATATACAATACATAATACAATATGTTTCATATTTATTACATAGTTTCTGTTAGTGATCTGTATCTCTCATTGTGACCAAGAAGAGCTGCTGGCATTTATTAACTATGTCAAGGCCATGTCCTCCAAATTTTGATCTCTTATGTTCTCTTTTTCCTTACAGTTATCTGCCTTTCAGGTTGCTGCAGCTCCACATAACACTCACATTTCCTCCAAAGCAGGAAAAAGTGGGAGGAAAATGGTGGTACCAGCCACATTTACTGTCTTATATTTTGAAAGCAAGGCTCTCAGTAGAAATCCCTAAAAGGCTTCTTCCCAAGTCTCATTGGCCAGCACATTAATTGTAGAACAGGCTGGAAATTGGGAGCAGGACTGCTGCAATTAGCCTAAACTTATTAACAGTCCTGATTTATGTTCCACCTCTCAATTAACAAGAAAAAGGAACAGTGGGTATTGGTAGAAACTACAAACATCTGCCCTAAGGACACTGACTGTATTGCCCCCAGGTCTTGATGATTCATGAAGAGAAGTAAAAGCAAAAGTTGAATATTTTAATTTTTCATCACTTCAGAAAATAGAGGAATCTAAAGTTTTACTTAAGGTCAAGACTTATCTTAAAAATGTAGAACTGAAATATAATTATTACTGTATAATTTCAACAGCAATTCAAATTCAAGTGACCTGGAGTACTCCAAATCAGTATTTGAAAATAGTCCTCATATTAAACAACCAAGATTCTTTAAAAAAAGCTCTAAATACTGATTTGTCTTTTTCCAACTTTATAGTAACTGAGAATAAAAGTTAATAAAGCAATAATTTGCTTTTTTACAGTTTGAATCTATAAAAAGAATTTCAGCAGAAGAGGCCATGAAGCATGCATACTTTCAAAGTCTGTGCCGAAGAATACTTGTTTACCATAAAGTAAGAAAATCCAAAGATTCCCCCTTCATATTAATTTATCTAGAGTTGGGGAATGAGATGTATTAGAGGTTTAGAAAGAGATAGTTGCTGATTTTAAATCTGAAACATTGGTCATTTTCAAAAGTCAATCAAAATTTCTTAAAGGAAGGAGCCCCACTGTACAGTTTTTCAAATCAGTCATAATTTTCCACTCTGCACAAATTTTTATATATATATGTTGTCACTACTCTAAGAAACTGTAAGAAACCAATAATACTTAAGTATGGGTTATCAATCTTACTGCATTTAATTTGAAATATACCATCTGTGATTGCATCTGTAGGCCTAATATAACTTCAATATAGTTGTTAAGAGTGGATTTCTATAAAGATTAATGAGACACAAGTGAAAAATAAGATAGCTTCCTTGTGGAGGAACCTTACCTTAATATGTAAAGATGATTTTTCTTTCTGGGGTCACTCTGACTTTACCATTCCTATGACAGTTGTCAGTGTAATATCAGAGTTATTAAAATAATACATTTCCCATGTGGGAAGTAATTCTTCATTTTCACTTCTGACATTCATTTTTAAAAATTAGTCCAGTGTTTTACTTTAAAAAGGAGTAAGGTAGGGGAGGGATTATGAGAATATTTGAGAACTGAGCTATGAAAAGTTTTCATTTATTTCCCATTCTCATTTACTAGGGAATAGTGATACATTGAGATTAATATAGAAAGCAGCAACAAGCAAGTTGTATAAGAAATCCTTTAGACTTTTTACTCAGCCTTTATAGGATATTTTTATATATAAAACTACCTTCTGACAGAGATTGGAAATGAGAAATGAATTACAGGTGCTTTAAAAAAAACTTTATATTGCATTATTAATACCAAATTTCAGTTTAAAGTAGTAGCACCAATCTGATCCATGTTCTTCACTAAAAATCTGAAGGTAGTTTGAGGACTCATTACCTTTATGCCATCATTAGATAACAATAAAGGACAGAAAGAATAAGAACCTGGTAATGCATTTGGTGAGGTCTCCCAATGCAGTAAGTTCTGGAACAAATAGCATGTTTTTTTTTTTTTTTTTTTTTTCCTCAGAGAAACACCTGCTTGCATGGTGCTTTAAAGCAGAGTTTGGAGAAGTGTTCTGAAAAGGGATAACTTCCTTTGTTTTCCTCCTGAAAATGGACAAAAAAAAAGACAAATCTTTAAGCAGGGCTATATATATTTATAAGTGCAGTATATTTATGTTGGACCACTATATACTTTTTAAGTTCTCTTCTATAGTTAGATTGTATATGTTTGTAATAATATTGACCTTCCCCTAATGACTTTTCTCTGTGTGTTTTAAGCATGTGAATATTTAATTTGAAAGAGATTCAGTTGCAAAAGGACCTGGGGTTTTGAAATTCTTCTTACCCAGAGACAGGTGAGTGTGTCATAAAACATTTTATGTGTTGATTTTTTTGTTTGAAACCAAGCTTTTGGTTTATAAATTGATGAATAAAATTATTGATGTAAAAGCCAATGTACAGGACTGATGTTGTAGCTCAGTAGTAGAGTACTTGTCTAGCATGTGTGAGGCACTGGGTTCAATTCTCAGCACCACATATCAATAAATAAAATAAAAGTCCAGGAACAACTAAAAAATATATAAAAACCCAACATACAGTGCATTCCACAACTGTGTTTGTTCAGCATTGTATATAGTCACTTTTCTATATGATGTAGGCAGCTCAGGAAACCTTGAGAGAGAAATCTGACTCAGTTATGTCAGGGATCCTGAAGGCTGCAGATGGCACAAGATCTTTTACAAGTGACCTGTCTTCATCACTGCACATGCCATCCCTGGTACCTGAGGCAGAAGACACATCTTGTGCTTTCCTAGTCATCAGGGTCATCACTTTGAAGCCTAGAAGCTGCAGACTGACCCCATCACCAAAAGTGTCATTTAAGATAGTGATGATCACTCTTACTGTGGAATATGAGCTTTGCTGGTGGGAACAGTAGCTTCCTAGAGTCACTAAATACTTTATGTGGGACAAAACTGAACCTTGAACTGCCTCATAAAATGACTTTGTATTTTAGGACATGGGAAGAACAGAAGACAGCATACTGTCTGATAACATGGTCAAGCCCATCCCCCAGCCATTCTTACTAATCAAGGACTCATATATGGAGGCAATTTTTTTCTTTTGGTGGACTTGTATTCTTCATTTGTCTACACTGTCCTCTTCCCAGTGGAATGTTCTTATTTAAGACATATAGTAGATTGGGTTTATATTTGTCATGGTGTGATGCTTTTTTGTACAGTCATTTCTAAGGTCTTCTCTGCCATTAGAGTAAGTATGTTACAGCTATTGATGTAACTGCAGCTGCAATTTTTTGTGCAGAACTGAGAAACACAGTGCATTACTTATTGTTGAATTATTGCTGCTAAGTAACTATTGCCTGTTTATTTAACACAAAAGTTGAAGTCTGAAGAAGTTGCAGTGGCTGTATTATGTATGAATGCATCTGTTTCTCCTCACAAGTTGACTTTCTACTTCATATTTTGTTTGTTTTTAAAATTAAGCTTCAGTGTTTCCTAGAAAATATATTTAGTTTTCTTAACAGTAAAATAAGTGAGCCATGTTGAACACTCTTATATTTGTGCTACATAATTTATTATTGAACTGAACTTCCAAATAGAGTAGCTGAGATTGATAATCACATTGTGTTTAGGAGAGTATGTGACAAAAGTTGATTCAATATAGTGAATATCTGCCATTTTTGGATTCTCACATTAAACACCAATAAATTAAATACCCAAAATTATTTTTTTCACCTATTTATCATTTTAGAAATGTCCACTGCATATAACTGGTTATTTGTATATGAATTCACTTAACTACTTTACATTGTGCTTCAGTTTAGTTCAAACTTAACTATATGAGTCCATTTAAAGATGAAAAGTTCTGTTTGTCTTAAATATATTTATTAGAAACAAGGATGATACTTCATTGGGGAACAGCTTGTTTCATTTGGGGACTGTTTCAATAACGTTCAACTAAATATTGTCATGTCTTTTGATATGAGCCATGAGAAATGAAAATGAGAGAAATGAAAACTTAAGAAGATTTTGCATTAAAAGTATTAAGAAGAATTATCTGTTTATCAGAGAAGCTAAATATTACAGTTTTAATTATGCATCTCCTTGAACATCATACACACACTTTGGTGTTGGCAACAGTGTTTTAAAACCTTTGTGTTTACTTGTAAGGAATATTGTTTAGTGCATCTTAAAATCTAAATCTTAATTGGCATATTTTGAAATTGTCATGTAAATTTTTGACTTATATATCATGAAAATAGTCCTAGCTTAATTGTTTCCTGACATTCACTGTAAAACATTCAGAGGTCCTACAATTTATGTTCATGTAATCTTGTAGTTTATTATCATTAACAATATTTGATGAGTTTCATATATTTCACTTTAACTTTATTTGTGAATAGTGATTGTGACATGTTTGGGGTTATTATTTTATAATACTGAATTTTTTATTTAAAAAATTATGGAAGAAACAGATTCCTGTGTAATGGTAAATATTGGACCACTACTATTTTTCACATTTGTAAATTGGTTTTATATTAAACCCTGTAGCCTAATAAACTGCTGTCATTTCTAACTGACAGGTATTAACATTGTACTTTGCAAGCTTTAAATATTATTTTGAAATTCCTCCATTTTGTTTTTAAATTTGTAATAACAGAATCTCCATGTCATATAAAATGTGATTTTGTTGGATCATATTTCTTTTTTGGGGAGGATGACTATGCAAAGTGGGATAATTTTCTTTTATGATTCCTTTGTAATTTCTTTTATGACACAAAGGAAGTCATTGTGTCAAAATTGATAGCTGCTTTGTATTAGTTCTGGACAATTATTTAGCAATCTCTACTGTCATTTTGTATAGCAGCACTCTTAAGTTTGCCATTCAATGGTGCATATAATTAGTTTGTTGCAATTTTGGTATATTGTTATCTGTAAGTTTGATTGTTACATATTAATGGTGAAGTTGTTACATAAAATTCTTTTTCCTAGGATGTTCTGGATGTGTTTCTGCATTTCATTGAGAAATTTGGCAATCAAACTAGTGTTTGTTGGGTTTGTTTTTTATTTGTTTATTGATACTTGAGCATCATTCAGGTCCTGAAAATTGCAGTGAAGGTAATTTAAACTCAAATATTTGAACCATGAATACTTACAAATCCTCTTAAACTGATGAGGTTTGTAAGGTAAGAGAAGATTTCTATCTGTTTTCTTCCCAAGCAGTGTTTGTAACACAAAGAGAATGTGTCACTATGGGTGAACAGAGTGACTATTTTCTGAGGCTTTATCAAATTAGGTTTGAAAGACTACTTATTATGATATAATTATCTATCTATTAGAATTGGAACAATTCATATGAGTATTTTTCTTTACTTGTCTATAATATTTAAGTGGCAATATTTTAACAGTTATCCAGTGTAGAGTTCAGTGGCATTAGTGACATTCACAAAGTTGTTCAACCTTTGCCACTATTTCCATAATCTTTCATCATTCTAAACAGAAATTGAAGTCATTTTTTAAAATTCTTTTTCCTTCCTGTCCCCAGCCCTGATAAGTTTAATCTATTCTCTATTTCTATGACTTTGCTCATTCTGGATAGTTCATGTAAGAGAAGTCATAATGTATTTTTCTGTCATATCTGGTTTATTTCATTTGGCATATTTTTGTGGCTCCTTCATGTTTAGCATAAATCCAAACTTCGTTTCTTTTGTGACTGAATAATTCTCTATTACGAATATACACATTTTCTTTATCCATTCATCTATTGATGGACACTGAGTCATTTCTGCCCTTTAGCTATTGTGCCTAATGCTTATATGAAATGTTGGTGTACAAATATCGATATAAGTCCCTGTTTTAAATTCTTTGGGGTATAACATATACACCCAGAAGTGGAATACAATTCTGTTTAACTTCATGTGGAGTCACCAAATGATTTCTATAGAACTTGTACTATTTTACATTCCCAGTAGTAATGCACAAGGATTTCAGTGTCTCTTCATCCTCACTAATACTTATTATTGCTCCTTTATTATTAATTTCATCCTAATAGGGTTGAAGTGGTGTCTCACTGTAACTTTAATATACCTTTACCTAAAGTTTACTGATGTTGGGCATCTTTTCATGTGTATTTTGGCCATATGTATATCTGCTTTAAAGAAGTATCTTATGTACTTTGCCTATTTTAAAAGTAGGGTTGTCTTTTTTTGTTGAGTTGTTAGAATTCTTTATGGATCCTGGACATCATACCATTATAAGGTATGTTGTTTGCAATTTATTTCCTCTTATTCTGTGGGTTTTCTTTCACTTTCTTGAAGGTACACTTGTGATGCACAAAAGTTATTAACTTTAAAAAAGTCCAATTTATCTTTTTTAATTTTTCTTTGCCTGTGGCTTTGGTATCATATTTAAGAAATTATTGCCAGTTTCTCCAGATCATAAATATTTGCCCCTTTAGTTTTTAAGGTGTTTATACTTTTAGCTCTTACATTTAAAATCATCATACATTTTGAGTTAATTTTTGTTTGTGGTGTAAAATTAGGGTCCAACTTCATTCTTTTAGTTTTCTGGTACTAGAATTTGAACCCAGGGGTGCTTTACCACTGAGCCTCATCTCAGACCCAGCCTTCTTTTATATTTTATTTAGAGACAGACTCTCACTGAGTTGCTTAGGGTTTTGCTAAGCTGCTGAGGCTGCCTTTAAACTTGGAATTCTCCTGCTTCAGCTTTCCCAGCCACTAGGATTACAGGCATGTACTACTGTACCCAAAACAAAATCTTTCTTTGTATATGAATATCCATTTTTTCATAAACATTTGTTTCAAAAATTTGTTGAAAAGACTGTCCTTTTCCATTGAATGATATTAACACACTTGTTGAAAATAGTTGACCACGAATCTAAGTCAACTATTTGTCAAAAATTGTTGACTAGTTGTAAGGGTTTCTTTATGGTCTCTCAGTTCTATTCCAATAGTCTAATGTGTCTGTATGACAGTCCATAGAGATAGTACCAGTGTGTGATTACAACAGCTTTATAGTAAGCTTTGAAATCAGGTAGTATGGGTCCTCCAAATTTGTTCTTTTTCAAGGTTGTTATAGTTATTCTCTGTTCCTTGAAATTCCATTTGAATATTGGAGTAAAATTTTCAATTCCTCAAAATGTAAAAATGACAGAAAATACCATTGGGACTTTGATAAGAATTGCACTGAATTTGAATCTGTAGATCACTTTAGGTAGTATAATTATCTTAACCATATTAAGTTTTTCAGTCTGTGAACATGAGCTGTCTTTCCATTTATTTAGTGTGATTTCTTTGAGCAACATTTTAAATTTTTCAGTGAACAGGTCTTCTACCTCATTGATTAAATTTATTCCTAAATAATTACTGGTTGTGATGTCATTGTAGGTAGAATTGTTTTCTTAATTTGGTTTGGAAATTTTTCATTGCCTGCATATAGAAATGCAAATGGTTTTGTGTTTTGATTTTATATTGTCCCATGCTGCTGTACTTGTTTATTAGGTTTAAAAGATTTTTTGTGGATTCTTTAGGATTTGGTACATTTGATACTTTGTCATGTCCAAGGAGAGATAGTTAATTTCTTACTTTCTAGTGTGGATTCCTTTTCTTTTTCTTGCCTAATTGCTCTGTCTAGAACCTTAAAATGAGGATATTCTTGACTTGTTTCTGATCATAGGGAAACAACTTTCACTTTTTATCATTGATTATGCCATTAGCTGTGGCTTTCCTTTTTAACATGCTGATGAAGTTTCCTTCTGTTCCTAGTGTACTGGATATTTTTATTGTGAAAGATTATTGAGCTTTTTCAAATGCTTTTATCCATCAGATGTAATGGTCATATTTTATTAATTGTTGATATGTATTACTTTGGATTGATTTTCATGCTAAACCACACTCACATTCCTAGAGAAAATCTCATTTGGTTGTGATATTTATGGGTTGAATATCCCTTATCAAATTGCTCAGAATGGATGATTTTCTGATTTCAGTGCTGTTTGAATTTTGCAATATTTGTGTATGCTTTACTACTTGACCAACCCTACTCCAAAAATATTTGAAATGCTTTGAAATTGAAAAGATTTGTAGCATCATTTGCTCAAAAATTTTTAGATATCACATCATTTCAGATTTATTGATTGGGGATTTAATGTGATGGGGCCTGACTTCTTTGAACATACTGATAAATTTAATGTGCTATAATTTTGTTGAGGATTTTTACCTTTCTTTACGAGGGTTATGAACTGTAGTTTTCTTGTAGAGCCTGTCTAGGTTTGGTATCAGGGTATTTCTGGCATTGTAGAATGAATTAGAAAATATTTCCTCCAATTCTTTTGGAATATTTTGAGGGTTGATGTTACTTCTTTAAATGTTTGTTAGAATACCAGTGCAGTGATCTGGTCCTAGGCATTTCGTTGTTGAGGCATTCTGTTAATGGTATAATCCCCTTTCTTGTAATAGTTCTTTTCAGATTTTTATTTCTCTTTAATAAGTTTTGGCAGTCTATGTTTCTAGGAATTTATCACTTTTGTCTTTGTTAAGCAGTTTGTTTGCATACAGTTGCACATGCTATGCTCTCCTAATTCTTTTGTTTCTGTACATTCAGTAGTAACATTTCTCTTTCACTTCTCATTTTAGTAATTCGAATGTCTTTTTGCCATCAATCCAACAAAGTTTGTTCTGGAGAATATTTTACATGTACTTCAGAATACATTGTGTTTACTTCTCACTCTGTGAAGATTGTTATTAATCTAATCAACATAACCAATTTTTGGTTTTCTTGGGTCTCTCTGCTTTATCAGTAATCTTTATTATTTTTTCATTCTCCTATGTTTGTTTGTTTATTTATTTATTTATTCATTCATTCATTCATTCCCTGAAATGTAGAGTTACATATTTGATTTGATGTCTTTCTTTTTCAATGTAAGCATTTAAAGCTATACTTCTGGTCCTCTGTGGGAAGGGGCTGGTGCAGAGGGAATTGTGGGAGTCCCTGTCCCAGTCTCACTCCAGGACCTTTCCCAGATTGAGAAACACTTGGGGTCATCTTTACTTATAGTAAAGAATTCAGAGAGGATATCTGTTTCTTGGTTAGGCCGTTTTTGCTGCTTATCATTCCCCTGGTGTTTACCCATTTGTCTGCTGTGATGACCTGCAGTTTGCCAGCATATTGACGCCTTTTTTGAGAGCAAATTGCTCACTGTCAGGTGTCTATCATCCACCATTTGCCTGCCTCTCGCCTGTCCATCTCCAGCCTTACTCCTATCCATCACACAACACTCAAGATTCACCTCCCTATTGTCCAACAATAGTCAGCAAACTGATTGCCAACCGCCAGTGGAGCACCAGCTGCCTGCTGCTGCCTGAAAGTTCACTGTTACAGTATCTGCAGGTTTGATTACACATGTCTGCTGCCATTTTGAAACAACAGATAGGCCCGTAGGACCACTGGCCGAACTGACTGAGTCCCGTCTCCAGGATCCCTCAGTGCGACCCATAACTTCCTGCCTCTGGGGCCCTCACATCAACTGACTGCTCCCTGCTGCCAGGACCCCAGAACAACTGACTGTGCTCTATCACCGGGAGCCCAGACCAACTGATTGCACCCGGCCTCCAGGATCCCACAACCACAGCAAACACACCGGACCTCCAGGACTCCTGCTGGATCAACTGCACCCCGCCTCCAGGACCTCCAACTGACCACATCCAACACTCAGCTGCAGCTCCCCATTTGCCAACACATTTTGAAGTCAGAGCAGCCATCTTGGATAATCCTGGAAGCCATAGCTCCCATCTCCAGGTGGGGCAAATCCCATCCTGTGATGCCTACTGGAGGCTTGAAGCTCATTTTCAGGTACCTCTCAAGCATCAGGCTACTGAACACTGGGAGGTTTTATTAGTATAAGACTGTTTTATACAGTAGATTTTCTTTTTTCTCCTTTTTTTAAAAAAATTAAGTTTTTATTTCTTTACTTTTCTTGCTTTCTTTTCCTTTTGTTTACCTGTTCCCTCAGAGTCTCTTTCTCCCTTTTTTGCATGCTAACATCTGATTTCCTTTGATTACACTCCCACACTTTCTATTTTCTAGAACCTCTGTATATTCTTTTCTTATCCCATTAACAGCCACATTCTACATCCCTCTGCATCCTCTTTGTCCTCCTTTGGAAACTGCAGACCTTATTGCAAACCTGTTTGTTTTACCAAAGATAATATTTGAAATCATTTTGTTTATTATGACAATTTTGTTATTGTCCCCAAAGGGGCTATTTGGTATAGGATTGCATAGAGTCTGATTTGGGCACTGCTAATATTGAAATCCCCTTAAAGAAAGGGTTTTGGAAACCTATAGGGTCACTATAAGCCTATAGGGGGAAATCTGCAATACCCCATATCCGCACTGCTAGAGGGGAAGATACATGAACAACATGAAAAACCAAGGAAAGAAATTGATCCAAACAAATCTAGATTGTATATTAATAGAATCCAATGACAGTATGTTAGAAAAAAATGTCAGAAAAGGACTTCAGATTATACATGAATAAGATGATTCATGAAGCAAATGATGAGAGAAGGGAGCAAATGAATGATAATACCAATGCAGGCAATGAATGATAATACCAATAAGCTGAAAGCACCCCTGCAGGAAGCAAAAGATCATTTCAACAAAGAGATAGAGATTCTCAAAAAAAAAAAAAAAAAAAAGGAAATCCTTGAAATGAAGGAGACAATAAACCAAATAAAAAACTCAATGGAAAGCATCACCAACAGACTAGACAACTTGGAAGAAAGAACATCAGAAAATGAAGACAAAATATTTAATCTTGAAAATAAAGTCACCCAAACAGAGAAGATGGTGAGAAATCATGAAGAGAATCTCCAAGAACTATGGGACATCATGAAAAGACCAAATCTAAGAATTATTGGGATTGAGGAAGGCACAGATATACAAACCAAAGGAATGAACAACCTATTCAATTAAATAATAGCAAAAAATTTCCCAAACCTGAAGAATGAAATGAAAAAATCAAATACAAGAGGCTTACAGAGCAACAAATGCACAGAATCACAACAGATTCACACCAAGGCACATTACAACGAAAATGTCTAACATTCAAATTAAAGATAGGATTTTGAAGGCCGCAAGAGAAAACCATCAGATTACATATGGGGTAGGCCAATACAGATAGCAGCCAACTTCTCAACCCAGACTCTAAAAGGTAGAAGGGTCTGGACCAACATATTTCAAGCTCTGAAAGAACATGGTTGCCAACCAAGAATCCGATACCCAGCAAAACTAACCTTCAGATTTGAAGATGAAATAAAATCCTTCCATGATAAACAAAATTAAAAGAATTTACAAATAGAATATCTGCACTACAGAATGTTCTCAACAAAGTATTCCTTGAGGAGGAAATGAAAAACAACAATGTAGGTCAGCAAAGGGAGTAACTACCTTAGAAAAAAACCACTCAAAGGAGAAACCAAGCCAACTTAAAAACCAAAAAGAAGCCAAATGACTGGGAATACAAATCATATCTCAATAATAACCCTAAACATTAATGGCCTAAACTCATCAATCAAAAGACATAGACTGGCAGAATGGATTAAAAAGAAAGACCCAACAATATGCTCCCTGCAAGAGACTCATCTCATA
This sequence comes from Sciurus niger, assembly GCA_020740815.1. Lineage (NCBI taxonomy): Eukaryota > Metazoa > Chordata > Mammalia > Rodentia > Sciuridae > Sciurus > Sciurus niger. Next base: position 58,625 of record JAHUXG010015992.1, read on the forward strand.
GCAAAAGACATCCACAGACTAAAGATGAAATGATGGGAAAAAACCTACCATGCACATGGACTCATTAAAATGTGGGAGTTTTCATCCTTATATCAGATAAAGTGGACTTCAAGCCAAAGTTAGTCAGAAAGGATAAAGAAGGACATTTCATACTGCTTAAGGGAACCATAAATCAGGAAGACAAAACGATAGTAAATATTTATGCCCCAAACAATGGTGCATCCCTGTATATCAAACAAATCCTTCTTGATTTCAAAAATCACATAGACCACAACACAATAATTCTGGGCGACTTTAATGCACCACTGTCACCACTAGATAGATCTTCAAAAAAAATCCAACCAAAGAAACCATAGAACTCAATAACACAATGAATAAACTAGACTTAATAGACATATATAGAATATTCCATCCATCAACGAGCGGATATACTTTCTTCTCAGCAGCACATGAAACCTTCTCGAAAATAGACCATGTGTATGCCACAAAGCAGCCCTTAGGAAATGCAAGATAATAGAGATACTGCCTTGAGTTCTATCAGATCATAATGGACTGAGAGTAGAAATCAATAATAAAATAAAAAAGAGAAATTATTCCAACATTTGGATACTAAATAATATGCTATCGAATAAAACATGGATAACAAAAAACATCAGGGAGGAGATTAAAAAATTCTTAGAGGTCAATGAGAACGATGACACAACACATCAAAATCTCTGGGACACTATGAAAGCAGTACTAAGAGGAAAATTCATTGCATGGAGCACATTTCAGAAAAGAATGAAAAGTCAACAACTCAATGACCTTACATTACAGCTCAAAGCCCCAGAAAAAGAAGAACAGAATAACAGCAAAAGTAGTAGAAGACAGGAAATAATTAAAATCAGAGCTGAAAACAATGAAATTGAAACAAAAGAAACTATTCAAAAAATTGACAAAACAAAAAGTTGGTTCTTTGAGAAAGTAAACAAAATAGACAAACCCTTAGCCACACTAACAAAAAGAAGGAGAGAGAAGACTCAAATTACTAAAATACATGATGCAAAAGGAAATATCACGACAGACACCACTGAGATACAGAACATAATGAAAAGTTACTTTGAAAATCGGTATTCCAACAAAATAGAAACTACCGAAGACATTGACAAATTTCTAGAGACATATGCTCCTCCCAAACTGAACCAGGAGGACATACACAATTTAAACAGATCAATATCAAGCAATGAAATAGAAGAAGCCATTAAAAATCTACCATCCAAGAAAAGCCCAGGACCAGACGGATTCTCAACTGAGTTCTACAAGACCTTCAAAGAAGAACTCACTCCAATACTTCTCAATGTATTCCAGGAAATAGAAAAGGAGGGTACTTTACAGAACTCATTCTATGAAGGTAATATCAACCTCATACCCAAACCAAGAAAAGAAACATCAAGAAAAGAAAACTAAAGACAAATATCCTTCATGAATACAGATGCAAAGATCCTTAACAAAATATTGGCAAACCATATCAAAAAAATATTATGAAAATTGTGCACCACGATCAAGTGGGGTTCATTCCTGGAATGCAAGGAGGGTTCAACATTCGTAAATCAATAAATGTAATCCATCATGTCAATAGACTTAAGGATAAGAATCATATGGTTATTTCAATTGGTGCAGAAAAAGCGTTTGACAAAATACAACACCCCTTCATGCTCAAAACACTAGAAAAAATAGGGATAGTAGGAACATACCTGAACATTGTAAAGGCTGTTTATGCTAAGCCCATGATCAACACCATTCTTAATGGAGAAAAACTGAAATCATTCTCTTTAAAAATGGGAACAAGACAGGGATGTCCTCTTTCACCACTGGTATTCAACATTGTCCTCGAAACTCTAGTCAGAGCAATTAGGCAGACTAAACAAATTAAAGGGATATGAATAGGAAAAGAGGAACTTAAGCTGTCACTGTTTGTGGAGGATATGATTATATATTTAGAGGATCCCAAACCTCCTCCAGAAAACTTCTAGACCTCATCAATGAATTCAGCAAAATAGGAAGCTATAAAATCAACACGCATAATTTTAAAACATTTTTGTATGCAAACAATTAAACAGCTGAAAGGGAAATGAGGAAAACAACTCTGTTTGCAATAGCCTCAAAAAAATAAAATAAAATACTTGGGCATCAATCTAACCAAAGAGGTAATAGATCTCTACAATAAAAACTACAAAATATTGAAGAAAGAATTCAAGGAGGACCTAAGAAGATGGAAAGATCTCCCATGTTCTTGGGTAGGCAGAATTAATATTGTCAAAATGGCCAAACTACCAAAAGTTCTATGCAGATTCAATGCAAATCCAGTTAAAATCCCAATGATGTACCTTGCAGAAATAGAGCAAGCAATCATGAAATTCATCTGGAAGAATAAGAAACCCAGAATAGCTAAAGCAATCCTTAGCAGGAAGAATGAAACAGGGGGTATCGCAATACCAGAACTTCAACTCTACTACAAAGCAATAGTAACAAAAACAGCATGGTATTGGTACCAAAATAGACAGGTAGATCAATGGTACAGAATAAAGGACACGGACCCAAACCCAAATAAATATGATTTTCTCATACTACACAAAGGGGCCAAAAATATGCAATGGAGAAAAGATAGCCTCTTCAACAAATGGTGCTGGGAAAACTGGAAATCCATATGCAACAGAATGAAACTAAAACCCTATCTCTCACCCTGCACAAAAATCAACTCACAATGGATCAAGGACCTTGAAATCAGACCAGAGACCCTACATCTTATAGAATAAAAAGCAGGTCCAAATCTTCACCTTGTTGGCTTAGGATCAGACTTCCTTAACAGGACTCCTATATTACAAGAAAGAAAAGCAAGAATCAATAACTGGGATAGATTCAAACTACGTAGCTTTCTCTCAGCAAAGGAAACTATCAGCAATGCAAAGAGAGAGTCTACAGAGTGGGAGAATATCTTTGCCACTCATACTTTAGATAGAGCACTAATTTCCAGAATATATAAAGAACACAAAAAATTCTACATGAAGAATACTAATAACCCAATCAACAAATGGGCTAAAGATATGAACAGACACTTCATAGAAGAAGACCTACAAGTAATCGACAAACATATGAAAAAATGTTCACCATCTTTAGTAATAAGAGAAATGCAAATCAAAACTACACTACGATTGCATCTCACTCCAATTAGAATGGCGATTATCAAGAACACAAACCACAATAGGTGTTGGAGAGGATGTGAGGAAAAAGGTACACTCATACAATGCTGGTGGGCCTGCAAATTAGTGCAGCCACTCTGGAAAACAGTGTGGAGATTCCTTAGAAAGCTTGGAATGGAACCACCATTTGACCCAGCTCTCCCACTGCTTGGCCTATACCCCAAAGGACTTAAAATCAGCATACTACAGAGATACAGCCACATCAATGTTCATAGCTACTGAATTCACAATAACCAGACTATGGAACCATCCTAGATGTCCTTCAATTGATTAATGGATAAAGGAACTATGGTGTTTATATATACAATAGAATATTACTCAGCTAAAAAGAATAATAAAATTATGGCATTGGCAGGCAAAAGGATGAAATTGGAGAATATCATGTTAAGTGAGATATGCCAATCTCAAAAATCCAAAAGACCAATGATCTCACTGATAAGCAGATGATGATACGTAAAGGGGGATGGGAGGGGGGCAAGAATGGAGGAAGGAGGGACTGTATAGAGGTAAAAGAGAGGTGGGAGGGGTGGGGGGGAAGGAAAAAAAATAATGGAATGAATCAAACATTATTACTCTATGTAAATGTATGAATATGCAATTGGTATGCTGTTACTCCATGTACAAAGAGAAAGAACATGTATCCCATTTGTTTACAATAAAAATAAATTTAAAAAAATAAAAAATAAAAAAAAGAATTCACATAGAATTCAGACCTATGGCTTCCAAAAATAAATAAATAAATAAATAAATAAATAAATAAATAAATAAATAAATAAAGCTATACTTCTCTCCCACCACTTTTTTCCAACTATCTCATATGTGTAAATATATTGTGCTTTTTTTTCTTTTGACTCAAAGTATTTTCTAATGCCTGCTATGATTTCTTCTGTAACTCTTGGTTAAGAGCATGTTGTAGCCGGGTGAGGTGGTGTATGCCTGTAATTCCAATGGCTTGGAAGGTTGAGATAGAGGATTCTGAGTTCAAAGCAGTCTCATTAAAAGCGAGTCACAAGCAACTCAGTGCGACCCTGTGTCTAAGTAAAATACAAATTAGGACTTGGGATGTGGTTCAGTATTCAAGTGCCCCTGAGTTGTGTATATTTTTGAGTTTTCCTTTTCCTCCTTTATTGATTTTTAGTTTTGTTCCATTGTGATAGAAAAGACATTTCCATGAATTCGGTTCTTCAAAAATTATTGATATTCATTTTGTGACCCACCATATTATATTCCGGAGAATATTTTGCATGTACATGAAAATATTTTGTGTTTACTTCTCGTTCTGTGAAGAATGTTGTTGGGTAGAGTTTTGTGCATGTCTCTTGTGTCTAATTGATTAATAGTGTTGAGTTCATCTAAGTATTTGTTGATTTTCCGCAAGGTTATCCTACCCTTTATTGTAAGTGGACTATTGAAATCTCCAAATGTTATATAATTGTTTCTCCTTTCAGTCTGTCAGTGCTTATTTTGGGTTTCTTATATTGGGTGAATATATGATCATAGTGGTTCTTTATCTTCTTAATACAGTGAACATAATCTCTATATAATGTCCTTCATCTCCTGAAATTTTTATTAGTTTATTTTTTCCTACACAAAAGTAAGCTCACCCTGTTCCACTTTTGGTTACTATTTGATTGGATTGTGCTTTCTGTTCTTTTACTTTCAACTTCTTTGTGTGTGTATGTCTGCATATGTGTTTATGTGTATCTAAACTGAGTCTCTTGTGGATAGTATATTGATGCACTAGTTTTAAATCACTTTTCAAATCTTTGCATTTTAACTTTAGATTTGTAAACAGTTAAAGTTAAAATAATTTTTGATAAGGAAGACTTAATTCTGCCAATTAGCTATTTGTTTTGTCTCAGATGACTTTTGTGCTTTGGGTCTTCTAATATTTCCTTGTTTCTCAGTCTTTTTTTTTTTTTTTTTGACATGTACCATATTGATTCTCTGCTTTTTTGTGTTTTTTTAGTTATTTTTATTTTGTGTAGTCTTAAAACTTTTAAATTATTATTTCTAATGCCATTGGTTCTGTTCTTTTAAATTTCTAATTGATTATATTTTTCATTAACAAGTTAATCCATATAATAATGGTAAGAAGTAATAGAAGTTCATGAGTGGGCTACTGAGAAAACTGTGTGTTTGTAATGAATATCAGCAAGTATATATAACAAACTTGAAATCTCCAAAGTTTTTAGTGCATCAGTGTAGACTTAAGGAACATTATAGTATTTTCCCTATTTCCTGTTCAGTTCACAACAGGAACTTCTTTTCTGACATTAAGTTTAGATTCTGGGTTTGGTTAGATAGTAGTTTCCCTCAGTTATCATGATTCTTAGCTGAAGTCAAAATTTTCCACCACTGATCTAGAAAAAACATTGAACTCATCAATTTTCATTTGTTTTCTTTCCTTTTTTTCCTTATGCAGTGCTTGGGATTGAACCCAGGGCCTCGTGCTTGCAAAGCAAGCACCCGACCAACTGAGCTATATCCCCAGCCCACCAATTTTCTATTAGACTAAGATAGAAAGACTATCACTATGTTAGTAAGTATAAAACTGCTTGAATTATTTACCTTTTTAATTTTTTCTTTTATTTAAAAACATGGTCTCACTTAGTTGCTTTTTGCCTTGCTTTGCTGAGGCTGGCCTTAAACTCATCATCCTCCTGCCTCAGTCTCCCCAGCTGCTGGGATTATAGGCATGCCCCACCATACCTGGGTGAATTTTTGATATTTAGTGTTGAGGAAAACTTTTCTTTGGCAGCTTCTAAGAGAAGTGGAAAAATTAACTTAGAGGATAAAACTTTCAATTATGTTACTACTTCAGACACTATATATAGGTGCTAGGTTACAGATACACTTTTGTGAGAGGAAGGCAGAGAGATAAATAGGAGGGACTGGAATAGGAATAATAATGGCTGCTTCCACCTTAGACCTGCTGTAGTTGAGATGCCTGGTTAGCTCATAAAGATGAGCATGGATATGTGCCTTTTGACTGGATGATAATATAGCACTTTGTAGGAACTAAGGAAATTTTGGCACCCACTAATGGTCTTGCTTTTTTAGAAAAGGATGGCTATATTGTGCTCATGTTGGAACATGGAATTCTAGTGACTACATACTTGGAACTCTTTGAGTCTTTCATTGAACAGTGCTCATTAAAATAGCCACAAAATCTTCTGTCATTTTCCCCACCTGTACTGACACTAATTCCATTTGTATAGCTTTCATAATGTATTCTTTCCTGTTTGTGTATGCAGCTGAGGTTGTCAGAAAATGAATAGATGATATGTCAAGTGTAGACATCATAGTTCTGTGAATGATTTTTGCACAGTTTTTCTAGAAACACTGAAAATCAGCAAAAGATCACTTTGGGCCCACTCGTCATCTTGCTCTTCTAAGACTCCTAGCCAATCACTTCTTGATTACTTTTCCATTATCTGGAAGCTCCATATTTCCTTTGAATTTATACTCTGTTGACACCAAATCTACATTATTATCTCATATGGTGATGATTTATAAGCTGTGCTCTGGGTGAAGGGAAATCCAACCATACTGATTTTTGTGTTCTTACTATGTTTCTTCTCTCACCTTTTCTTTAACCTTTAACTTTTCTCTGTTGTTCTTGTCTTCTGGTCTTCTCTTTGCTACTCTCCTTCCTCGGGTCTTCATTTAATTATTTATTCCAGAAGGAATTCCCTGACCCATGCCCTACTCTATCATAGACTGGGTTACATGCCATGCCATTTTACTATGTTCATCCCATTAGCATTCTCATGCTTAACTCTGTAGTAACACTATTCATATTTTATTTCTCTCACCTAAATAGTAAACTCCTTGAAGGAAAGTATTATTTTTCACTCAACTGTCCCTAGTTCCTGATACATGTCAGAAAAATAGTAGAATGTGCTGGTTTAATGAAGGCACAACTACATGAAGAAATCTGGGTCCTAAGTAAAATTTGTCAGTTGCATTAAATTATCTTGTCTCCTCTATCTGATGGAACCAAAGAAAAGAGCAGCAGTGAAAAATTCATTAGAATTAGAAGGCAAACTTCATTAGAATTAGAAGATAAACTTCTTGCTAACAGGTTAAAACGTGCAAATTTAGAAAATTAATAACTAACACATAATCAAGATATTCTCAGCACACACCACTGGGAGAGAAGGACTGGGAAAAAAGTCACTATGGGAGAAGACTACGTAGGGCCAGCTTTATAAGGACCAATAATCTGCTGTCATAAAAATGATGATAGAGCAAATGTGTTTAAGATTTATTTATGTCAGGTAGTGTTCTGTGAAAAGATGCAGGTTGTAAGTTTAAACTCTTTTGAAGTACATATAGGTTAAGATCACGGCATCTATATTCAATGCAGGTTTTGAAATGTAGCAAATTCAATGTCCTTGAACCATTAGGCAACCACTCTGGTCCTCCATTTCTTCATCTACAGAATGCTATATGATAGTAGTTTCCTCCTAAGGTTGTCCAGAGGACAGAAAATGTAAACTCTGACAAAAGTTTGGAACAACACTTATACATGATAAGTAGCTTATAAATAGTTGCTGTCACTTACTGAAATTATGTCATCTAGTGAAATAAAAGACAGTCTTAGGGACCTGACTCATCTGGGAGAGGGTAGTAAATATGGTGTGTTCTCCAGTGTCAACCCTGTGGGCAGGGTCCTACCATCCCAGGTAATGTTAAGAAAGAAAGTGTGCATGTGGGGGAAATGGGTCTGTGTATATTTAAGCATAAAAGGGCATTTTGTAAATCCGATTGAGTTAAACTATTTTATGATAAACCAGACTAAACAAATCTATTCCCTTCTTGGGAAGAGATACCTGTAACAGTTTATTTTTCAAATGGTTGTTTCTTCACAAACTGAGTGATTTCCTACTCTACCTACAAGAATACATTATAAAATGTGTGGCTAGCAGTTCTCTGTGACACTTTCTGGCACTTTAGAGTACTGAACCTGTCAGTCTGGGTCTCCATTTTTCTATTATTTTCTCTTGCCTCTCCTCCCCTACATGCACACCAGTCTTCCTGTGTCAGACACAGATGGAGACATTTTTTAACTCACCCATGAAAGCCAGACCTAGGTCAGCCTGAAATTGCGATTGGTAGACAACTAACCTCTGTCACCAAACCTGGCAGTTCACATTCTTCTTTATCAAAAAAGTAGCCTAAAGGAAGAACAATGGTTCAGGGTTTTTTCTTCATCATTTCTCCGTTCTCAGTACAGAGCAGTTGATAGAATTTAAGATTCAAATGATGAAGGATCATTTTTAAAACCCATTCCACTCTCTCAAACTCAACCTCAATAATTAAATGTACTTCTTTATACATCTGTATTTAAAGAGTTTTTTGATGTTCCATATTTAAGGGTAGTTAACAAGATACATTTCCAAACTTGTTACCATATGGAAAAAGTAAAGTTTGGGTTATTCCAAGTAAACGGAAGAAAACCAACATACTACATCTCATCACAAAGTATTTATTTCACAAAAAATAATCTCATGTAAAAATGATGCATGTATGAAAGTAAATAAAGATTTGCAATCACAGAAAAGACATGTACAGAGACCAATGTTCAGGTTGTATAGTTATAAAAAACTTAAGCCATAGTACTTTAACACTGATCAAGCAAACATTAAAAGAAGGTGGGGGAATTGCTGCCATTTGGAGCCTATTTTGACTAAAGTACTTATTTTAAAAACACACACAGCATGAAGCAGTGCTCTGAGAGTTACTCTCCATTTCTACAGTTGTTCCTGCATAGAGCATTTTGATCAACCACAAATTTTATTACCCTATTGCATAGTAAGAGAATCTAGGGTGTAGTTAAAGTATTTTGAGGAAGAAAGATACCAAGAATAAGATTTCTGTTCATTTGAATATTTCCAATCAGCATTTAATTTTATAAATATATTAAATTTTTAGTTGAAAGTCTTGTGCATTGATTTAGTTTAGTTTCTCTATAAGAATCTTGCATTTTGTATGTGTTGTTTTATTTTACAGTATTTTTTTAAAATTTAATTGTCAGTGGACCTCTATTTTATTTTTTTTTATATGTGGTGCTGAATCCAGTGCCTCACACATGCTAAGGAAGTGCTCTACTTTCCTATTAAGTTATACACTGAGTTATAACTGCAACCCTTATCCTACAATTTTCTTTTCCTAACAGTTTTGGACCAGTAGTTAATTACAACTAGGCCTTGGGGAAATGAAATTGGAATGGCCATCAGTGTTGTACCTTCAATGAGTTCAGTGGCCCCAGATGACTCCCAGCTTCTTTTGCAAACCTGTCCTGATCAAGAAACAGGTGGAGGGAAGCATTCTCAAAGACCTCTTTTAGCTTCTAGCTCACACATTTCACTTTCAGTAATTGTCACTGCCCTGAACCAGCTCCTTTCATTTTAGTAAAAACTTAACCTATGAGTGAGTACCAGTAGTGTCTGTCTGTGGCTTTTGGAGCCAGTCCCATTACTTTGCAGTTACAGCTACTGGAGTTGTTGAATTTTTTCCCTAAGAACCCATGTCTCCCCACAAGAGACAGAAGCTTGATTCCAATTGAAAATCTAAATTTGAAACTAAACCTAATATTAGTTTCTGAAAATTCAAGTAATATGTTTTTATAAGGTTCACTTTTTAGCCTTTTCATAATCCCTGCAATTTAATGCCTGGTTTGAATCAGCTATTTAGTCACATTTCAAGTTCGTTTCTGTTATTTTTAGTTAAAGATTACAGTTAACCTAATCTTCAATGGGCACTTTCTAGTTCATTTATGTATGTTGGAAATTTCCTGCTTCATATAAAGGTTTGGTGCCACTGTAATGATGCCTCATGATTTTTTTTTGTTTCATAACAAAATGTTTTATCACTGTTCTAAGCTATACTACACAAAAGAATCTCATGGTTGTATCTGCAGGTAGTTCCACAGTGATGTGATTCCTGAAGAATTTTTGCCAGGTTTTCTTCCAATGTTACTATAAATTTAGTAAAATATAGAGCAGTTTATCATGTCTCAGCTTCACAAGCAATGCCTTCATTACCTAGTTTGATGTTTGTATTATAGTACATTTTTTGATCCATCAAAAATTGTGGCTATCCTCACAAAAGTTCTACAAAATCACTTCTTTGTTTGAGTTCACCAGTGAGCTTTCAAAATATTAGATTTTTAAATGTTAATTATGGTTGCAGGTATTTAGAGAAACCCAACTTCTATTGATATAGTAAATATATCAGGTGGGTGTGATTTTTCTATAGGAATAATCAGGGCTAATCTTTTGAAATGATATGCTCAATTAGAAAGTGTAGCAGTTTGGATGCTATGGGCTAGTGACTATCCATTTCAGATTTTTGTAAGGCATAATATCTAAGTGGCTTCAAAGTTTAAAAAATGCTCTTCAGAACATTTTCTTTTATTTTCTAAGTGTGGCTTATTTTACTCTTATAAAAATGTTACTTGGATATAACATTTACTTAATTTTAATTGAAAAGAGATTTTAAGGCAATTCTTATACAATTGAAATCTAAAAAGAAAAAGTGATATAAATATGCTTTCATATTTTGCCTATTATACAAAATAATAAAATATTACTAGAGAGTTCTTTGGTACAAATTTTTGTCTTTCAAATATTTTCTCCTGATACTAAAAATATGTCTTCTACATAAAACTGAATGCAAAGGAAGGCACAGCTTGTTATAGGTGTATACAAACACAACTCAGCATATGCAGAATTAAAAATAAAATGTTCACATCCTTATTAGTTCCACTGAAAACATTAAGAAAAGTTCTTCACTGTCAACAGTGTTCAATGCTAAAGAGCTAAGAACATATAAAAAGAAAAACATTGAAATTTACTTAATGCAAAAATGAATTTTATATATACTTGAATATATAAAAACAGTTTTTAAAATGCCAACATAAATGTAGACTATCCATGTTATGAAAAGTGCAAACCAAATGGACAGAAGGTTTCACAATGTTCTTCTTTTGATACAGGTAAACTAGCCCAGGGGAACAAACTTGATCAGTTAATGAGACTTTAATTTCAGCCAGACTTCATCAGAATTTCTGAGAGTTCAAAGAAAGCAGTTCTGGAGACACAGCTCTGTCCAGATGTGATTGGCACTGACATGTGACTGTTAAGCAGTGTGGGGAACTGCAGGGGGCAAGAAATTTAAAATAATTATTACAAATCCCCTGGGAAAAATTAAGTTTCTTATATTTCCAAAGAGACTACAGTAGTTTGGTTCTCTCATCACCCCTGTGATGAATCAGTCTCCAATCCATTTTATAGAATGATTTACAGATGACAATTGTAGGATTACCTAGAGCAAAGAAGAATAAAGCCCATAAAATGTACTTAATTTTTCAATATGACAGGCTACTAGAAAAAAGTCCATAATTTAGATGATACTAAAGCATATTCAAAATACCGTTTTTAATAGGTTCTAGGCCATCTAGGAATGCTGATGTGCTTTAAATATTGAGGGGAAAAAACTAAATCTGATTCTATAAATAGGTAATTTCTAATACTATATTTTGGAATTTGTCATCAGACTTCCAGAGCACTACTAAGATGTTTCTCAGTAAACTAAAAATGATATTTGTTTATCTTGAAGTATTTAGAAGAAGTATGTCTTTTAACGTTGAAAATGTATTTAAAAATTTTTTTGGTTCTACTTAGTTATGACAGCAGAATGCATTTAGTTTCTTTGTGCATAGTTTATTTTTTTGTTTTAGTTGTCAATGGACCTTTATTTGTTTATATATGGTGCTGTGAATCAAACCCAGTGCACCACACATGCTATTCAAACCCTCTACAACTGAGCTCTAAATCTCAGCTCCTGAAAAAAATATTTTCATTGATAAATAATATCAAACTTATTAGAAAGATGACTCAAGAAAAAAAACTAAGTGTACAGTTAATTTCTATATTGCTAGCAACTAAGATTATAAATAGCAAGATAAAAAGGTATATATTTTACTGACAAGTGTCAGGTCTGAAGCAAATCCATCATCTGTTCTCCCAACTGAACAAGTTGAAGTAAAGGCCTCCTGTTAATACCTGACTGTCTGAACCTAGATGTTTTATTGCCTAGGATCATATATGTCAAAATGATTTCCTATACTGTCTTGTAGCTTAATTCCTATTTAGTCCAGAGTAAGTTTAAATATTAAACTTCAGCACTAAATATCAAACTATAAAGCCTGGCACCTGTTAGAAGTACAATAAATATCTATAGAACAAGTAAATAGATTTTTGCACTTTTTAGACTTTCAGTAAATTATTTACATTTGTGCTTTCTTGCTTTAAAATTTTGATTTTTTCTAAAATATTATCTACTTCAACTGTGTTTTCAAATTCTTCACTCATAATTTATAATCTTTTATTTATGCTCCTAACTACTATACCAATTGACTTGGAGTGAACAATGGAGGAGAGTAGGCCTTAAATTTTCATTGTTAGGGGTTTTTTAAAATTTTGTTTGGAGTTTTGTCCATCTTGTTGATATTTTCAATAGTGTCCTTTCCTGGGGCTAGGGTTGCAGCTCAAAGGTAGAGTGCTTGCCTAGCATGTGTGAGGCACTGGGTTTGATTCTCAGCACTACAAAAAAATAAATAAAAAATAAAGGTCCATCAATATCTAAAAATTATTTTAAAAAATAAATTCCCTTTGGTTTTATTAGTCTTGTCTGTTGTTTTAAAGAGATCACTTACTTCTGCCCCTACCTTTTTATTTCTGTACCCTCAGTTGTCACAGTTCTCAATTACCCTGGCTTTACTGGAATGTTTCTTAGTCCTTTTTATGGACTCTTTACTACAATCCCCCATTTTTCCTACACACAATGAGTATTTAATAGAAATGGGAGTAATAAAAGTACAAATTATATTGAATATAAGACATCCAACAGATGGTCCAGAAAGTAGCTACTGTTGGGGACATGTCTGGCAGAAGTCCCAAGCAAAGCTGGAGACCAGTGCTCCAGTTCAGACCTAATTTTTTTCTGGACTTTATTCCCTCTCATTTCCTATCCTTCAGCATCTAATCTATAGAGTATGAATGATCAAATCAACCCTGTGGCTTCAGAAGAATGTTTGAGATGACTGGCTGAGACAACCAGGGGCAACTCTAAGAAACTAATAGGAAAATGTGCTTGATAGAAAGGCAGATCAGTTCCTGACTGAGGGCAGTGTGTTGAGTGGGAGACAGGAGGGAGCAGAGGGGAGGGGGATCACAGTCCTTTTTATGTTGCAGTATAGGCCAGACTTCTGTCCTTGGCCACTTTTCTCCATAGCCATACTGACATTTCCATTTTCAGCATCCCCAGTCAGTGAAGTGCTTCTTTTACAAGAGAGCTGCTCTTTTCTGGTGCTCTAAGTCAGTGAGTAGTGGTTGTGATTGAAACTAAATTTTAATCAGGCTCTGACACTTACAAGTTTGTGATCTTGGGTAAACTGGCCAATATATCTGTGCCTTAGTTTCCTCAACTTTAAAATAGCACTACTGGTAGTAATAAATAAAAAAATCTTGATGAGCAGCCCAGAATGGCACACAGAAAGCCTTCAATTCTCATAAGCTATTGTTACTAAAATATTGCCAGTCTCACAGTCAGTTTGCCTCTTCCTCATTTTCACTACTTGCTTATTCCTCAAACTAACCTAAAGTTCTTCTTAATCTTGCCTCTGAAATGTCTTCAAAATTGATTCCTATGTCACTCTCCCTTCAGTATTTGAAGTAGTGTAGTAATTTTCTCCCATCTTCCTGTACCTTCCACTTTCTATTGAATTCTTCCTTCACCTGGATATCACTCTTGAAGGTATAACAACATTTTAAGGTGGAACAGTTCAAGACCCATACATCCTTTTTAGAATTCATCTATCACCAGATCTCTTCCTGAATATGCTTTCCCTATCCAAACTAGGCAAATCTACTAAGTTCTAAAATTTGCTTGGCTCTCTATCAAAATTCTGTCCCTTCTCCCAGCTCAGCTCAAGCAGCACTTCTTCCTCAGACTCTGTCCAGTCCCTGGGTACAAAGAACCACTCAGTTCCTGCTCACTTTGTTTACTCTCCTGTTAATTCATGTGTTGTATATCTGTAACATTCCCTGTTTCAGAGCATTGCAGATATTTACTGGCTTAGAATTATCCAACTAAAAATTTCAGCACAGTCTCAAATGCAAATATAAACTAGTTCCTTCAGCTTTCACTATTTATCTGTACCTATGGGTGCATTTCAAATTTGATAAAAATCTATTTAAAAAGTTGGAATGGAACAAACATGTAAGCTCAAAATGCCAAATTATCCAATTGAAAAAGACAGTTCACTTTATTTGTAAATCTGGATCCTTGACATTCAACACTTAGCACAGTGTCTTTGGCATCCATCTCTTTATAATACATATCTCAGTTCAAAAGCCTATCTCTTCCAGACAGCCTAGTGCCTTTTCTCCTTATTTCAAATTCTTTAATATCTTCTATAGACTGCTACAATGATTATAGATGAATAAAAAATTAATGTACATGAATGGTCATGTGCAGAAATTCCTCAGCTCTGTCAGTTGTCACACTCAGGTTTCCAGTCTACCATTACAAAGATCACAACAGGAAAAATACCAGCATCACTTAAAATTTGTTGTAGACCAAGTCTATTTTGTTTCCTTTGCCAGTACATTAATAGCATATGTGGAAGAGGTCTGTTATTTTGAAAGGAGATTACTTTTATATGTTTAGTGGGGACATAATCATAATTGAAATAGTGAATATCCATCAATTGTGACATCTCATTTCAGAAAATCTACCTCATATTCTATTTTTTGTTTACCATTTTAAAAATTGCTCTGTTCAACTATTCTTTTAATTGGAAGAATAATATTTTAAATGGTACAAACTTGTTTTCCCTTAGTTCCATGATCCAAACAAAAAAAGAGGTACCAAGGTCATATAACCCATCAGTTATCCAGACTGGGTTGTACTTTTTTTGTGGGGGAGGGGCTGCCTTTTGAATGTCACCAAGAGAAAAAACAGCACTATTTGGTAAAACTATAATTTAAACTCTCAAGCAAGTAGTATTTAAAAGCAGTAATACAGCCAGGTACATTGAAACAGGGCTAAAATACTAGTAACTCAGAACTGGGACAAGAGGATCACAAGTTCAAGGCCAGCCTCAGCAACTTAATGAGACCCTGTCTCAAAACAAAAAAAGTTGAGGATACATCTCAGTGGTAGATCACCCCTCACCAAACACAGTGCAATTTATTCTGCAGATTTCTAAATGTAAACTAGGAACAACTGTCCTTCAGAGATTAACAAAGTATCACCCCCGAACCAAGGACATTATTAGGCACTTGCATAAAATGTTTATGTCAGACCCTATCAAAGACCTAAAGAACTCAACAATCTTCATTTTAATATAATATCCAGGTTACTGGATCCTAATTTTCAGAACCCCTGGGTGCATACTTCCTAACCCCCACAGATCCTGATAATGTGTAGAACAACCATGGACATGAACAATGCTTATTGTGGGACTACTGGATGAGAAACTTAGCATAATTCCAGTCATTCCCCAAACTTTTTCTAGGATATCACCAAGCCATATTTCAATTGTGGGGAAAATTCCCAATAAGGAGGGAAAGGAGAGGACATTCATTCTTTACAAATATTGCTGAATTCCACAGAGGATGTGGGTTCTGCCCCCAGGAGCTCACTGTAATGACATAAGTCCTTTCTGCTCTTCTGAGTCCCAGAGTTTTGCTGTTCTAACCTTGAGCCTTTAACACAATGAAGTCTTTTATCACCAGTTTCCAATAAAACCCTAAATCTTATTGTGTACATCATACTTCTGGCACAGAGATTGTACTTGGTATGTATAATTTTAACAAAAGATTAGGATGCCCATGCTAAAGCTTTTTTAAAGAACTAGATTTGCTCATTGCTAATTTTATTTAAAATTACTAGTTTTTGCTTCTCTAAGTTAAAATGGTTAAAAATCAATGTTTTGCTGTGTGTGATTAAAAGTTGAGTTCATGTGATATGAACAAGAGCCAGGGGAAAGAAAGAAACCCAATTTCTCCTGGGACATAGTCACATCATGATAGCCTACCCCAATTCCAGTAGTAAGCTAGAGAAGTGAAATAGCAATTAGAATCTCTTTAGCTTACCATTTTCCAATAAGAAACTAAATCTCACTGTGTATATAGTACTTCTGGCACAGAGACAGTACTTGGAATGTATAATGTTGACAAGCAAACTGACTAACACAAAAGGTAAACAGACTTGATTTTTTAACCCTTAACTTTTATTGACATCTCTTTATGAATTCTTTGGTATATTTTCATTTAGATAGTCATTGATAATTACTGATATCATCTGTAATGCAGTCAACAAGCTAGATGCTGGGAGACACCTTGGGGAACAGGATACAGTTCCAGTCTTCAGGGCCCACTGTCTACTGAAGTTTGCAAGATAAACAGGCTAAATGCTTAGTGCTAAATGGCATGGGAGCCAAAGAACTGCAATCAGTTTGAAATGAACCACACTGGGGACACAGGATGCAAGGTGAATGAAAAAACTCTAGAGTTCCATAGGGGGAGTTTGCACTGTGTCTAACTCTTCTTCATTCCTGTCCCTAGGATCTGTCCTGCCTATACTCACATATCAAAACAATAATAATGTGCATGGATGAGTAACAATGTTTTGGCAAAAAAGAAAAAAATTACCAATATCCACATGATAGAAAGTGATACTACTGCAATATATTCTAGCATGTAAGTGCTAATAATAATGCTCTCCTAATCCAAAGAGTTAGGCAAGATAAAGCAACTAAGTCTTCATTTTTTTAATTTATTGTTTTATTTTTATAGACAGCATTTTAATTCACTGTACAGAAATGGTGTACAAATTTTCACTTCTATGATTGTACACAATGCACATTCATAAAATTAATGTAATCATACATGTACATAGTGTAATAATGTCTTTCTCATTCCACCATCTTTCACAGCACTGCCCCTCCATCCTCTCATTTTCCTCTATGTAATCTAATGTCCCTCCATTCTTCTCTCCCCCTCACCCCTATTATGTATCATCATCCACTTATTAGAAAAAATATTCAGCCTTTGGTTTTTGGGGATTGGCTTATATCACTTAGCATGATATTCTCCAATTCCATCTTTTATCTGCAAATGCCATAATATTATTCTTTATGGCTCAATAATATTCCATCATGTATATATACCACAGTTTCTTTATCCATTCATCTGTTTAAGGGCATATAGTTTGTTTCTACAATCTAGCTATTGTGAAGTGAGCTGCTATAAACATTGATTTGACTGCATTACTGTAGGATGCTAATGTGAAGTCCTTTGGGTATAAACTGAGGTGTAGGAGAGCTGGGTCAAAAGATGGGTTCACTCTAAGTTTTATGAGGAATTTCTATACTTCTTTCCAGAGGGGCTGCAATAATTTGCAACTCCATGAGCAACATATGAGTGTACATTTCCCCCACATCCATGACAACATCTATTATTGTTGTGTCCTTGAAAATAGTCATTCTAATTGGAGTAAGATAAAATCTTACAGTTGTTTTAATTTGCATTTCTCTAATTAGTAGAGATGTTGGACACTTTTTTCCTGCATTTGTCAGTCTCCTGTATCTCTTCTTCTGTAAAGAGTCTGTCCAGTTCCTTGACCCTTTATTGATTGGTGTAAAGTATTGTAAGTTCTTTATAAATTTTGAAGATTATAGGTCTATCTGAAGTGCATATGGAAAAGATTTTCTTCCTTTCTGTAGTTTCTCTTTTCACATTATTTATTGTATCCTTTGCTGAGAACAAGATTTTTAGTTTGAATCCATCCCATTTATTGATTCTTTCTTTGATTTCTTGTGCTTTGGGAGTCATGTTAAGAAAGTCTGATCCTAAGACAGCATGATGAAGATTTGGACCTACTTCTTCTATTAGGTGCAGGGTTGCTGGTCTAATTCCTAAGCCTTTGACCCATTTGAGTTGAGATTTGTGCAGGGTGAGACAGGTTTAATTTCATTTTACTGCAAATGGATTTCCAGTTTTCCCAGCAACATTTATTGAACAGGCTATTTTTTATCCATTGTATGTTATTGGTCCCTTGTATAGTATGTGGTAACTGTATTTTTGTGGGTTTGTGTCTGTGTCTTCTATAGCATTGGTCTGCCTGTTTATTTTGGTGCCAATATCATGCCATTTTTGTTATTATTGCTCTGTATTATAGTTTAAGATCTGGCATTGTGATACCTTCTACTTCACTCTGTGCTCAGGATTGTTTTAGTTATTCTGGGTTGTTTATGCTTCCAGATAAATTTCATGATTGCTTTCTCTAATTCTATGAGGAATATCACTGGGACTTTAATTGGAATTGCATTGAATCCACTTAGAGCCTTTAGTAGTATGACCATTTGACAATATTAATTCTGCCTATCCAAGAACATAGGATATCTTTCCAGCTCCTAAGGTTTTCATTAATTTCTCTCTTTAGTGTTCTGTAGGTTTCATTGTTGCAGTCTTTCACCTCTTCTGTTAGATTGATTCCCAAGTGTTTTTATTTTTGAGGTTATTGTGAAAGGAGTGGTTTTCCTAATTTCTTTTTCAGAGGATACATCACTTATGAATAGAAATGCATTAGAATTATGTGTATTGATTTTATATCCTTCTACTTTTCTGAATTCATTTATTAGGTTTAGAAATTTTCTGGTGGAAATTTTTGGATCCTATAAATAAATAAGTTTAAGGGAGTAAAAAAAGACAGCATCCTTAACTTGAGTTCTAGGTCCCCCCTTAATCTGATTTTGGATAATCCCTAACTTCCCTTTGTGAGCATCACTTTGCTTGATGTATCCTGAGCTCATCTAACATACACATAGGACCACAGAATTCCAAACTACCTGTCTTTCAAAACTCATCCCATAACTTCCCTGACCACCCAGCTGCTAGTTCCCTGGGCTACAGACTCTCTCCAAGAGTGACTGTATCCACTTCCATGATTCTAACTCTACCTCACATGTTGATGACTCCCTAACTCTTCTTCAGCCCCAAACACTCCTCTCCAGCTACAGCTGGACACTTTCATCCAAATGTCCTACAGTCTTCTCAAACTCATCGTGATCCCAAATGAATTCTTAACTCTTTACCCATGAGTTTACTCTGTCCCTTACCTTCTTCATACTCAACTTCTGACTTTCTCCCAACCCCAAGTTAGTCCCCATTTCCCATTGATGGCATTCCCTGTGTCCCTCAGATTCAACTTCTCTGACCCTGTCCCACATCCTCACTGCCTTTCACCTGGAATGTTATAATAGCACCCTAAATGGATCCAGCCTCTTCCTTCCCAATCCATGCCTTCAGGGTGATTTCAAAAACAGTGTAGACTTGTGCCCCTTGGACACTGGCTACTTCCTTATCTCCTGTCACTCCCCTTCCTTTTTGATTTACCCTCCCATCTTACTGAGTTTCTGCACCTCCCCAAAGCACAAACCTTTTTCACATCTGTGTCTTGCCTCTAGTTGATCCCTGCCCACACACTCTCCACACACTGTTTACCAAAAAAATTCCTCCTGTTTCTTTGATACCTAGCCCAGTGTAATCACACCCCCTCTACAAAGTCTTTCCTTAAGCAAAGTGCCTTTAGCAAAGTTAATGCCACTTTCTTTGTGTTCTTTGTGTGCCTCAGTATGCCTTTATGTTGCATCTGAGATGCTATATTAAGTTACTTGAGCAAAGTTATGGGTGCCTACAAGAGACTGTTTATCCATGTCTTTATACCAGCTCTAAGCACAGCAGCATATAGATGATAGGTGCTCAGTTCATACATGCTGAATTGAGCTGAGGTGCTTGTCTCCATGGTGTATTGCTATCTTATGTGTATATGCCTTGTTGCTATGGATAGGTCCTAAGACCATGAAAACAGACACTTGTCCTTCTAGTGTGCCTTTTCATTTTCTGTACATATAATAGAAAATGGAATGCTTTATTTTAATCTGTCTAAAAGAAAATAATCCTTGAAGGCTACATCCTTTTCCTATTTTCACCTAACAAGATAGTATAGATCATGTATAATTAACAAGTCTCAATAATGCCAAATTACTTCCCAAACTGGTCTAAAAAGTGCTTCTAAATTACTCTCACCCAACTATCACTACCATTCAATAGCTCCAATATTTAAAATCTTTGTTGAATGATTGTTTTCTACTATATAAAAATTTACTTTTGAGTGAAGAACAGTGGTGCACACATACAATCCCAGTGGCTCTGGAACCTGAGGCAGGAGGAATGTTGAAAGCCAACCTCAGCAACTTAGCAAGACCCTTTCACTAAAAGTATAAAAATGGCTAGGGGATGTGGATCAGGGTTAAGTGCCCCTGAGTTCAATCCCTGGTAGCAAAAATAAATAAATATTTACTTTTGACTGCTTACATGCCATGACTATTCTGACCCTAATTTAGTAATATTTTTCCTCCAAATCCCAAAATTAAACAATATATAACATGGGGAGACTGCAGGAAAAAGATGGTACCTCTGGAGCACAATGACAGCTAAAATAGGCAGAGTCTTGTAAACAACATTTGGCCCCAAAATGAGAATTTCTGTCCAAAGAAATGTCACAGCTTTGTAATATGAACATATCAGTCTCTTCATTGTTGAATTACAGCATCTACCACAGTGGCAGTACACATTTCCATTCTCCTCTGACCCCTTTCTTTAGTAATATGTATTAACTTAAGGAGGATATCTCAATTTGGAATAATAAGAGCTTCAATTTTGTTAATCAGTATTTTCTCACAAATTCATTTTTAACAATTTTTGTATTATTGAACATTAACATACTATAAGCAAAGTCATCAATTATAAATATAGCTGGATTAAATATATGACATTAAAAATAAAAAGTTAATAACTAACCTAGAATAGACTAAAAAGATAATTACCCTTTGGTCTTTCTCCCATATTTTACAAACATAAAAACAAAATTTAGAAAATTCTTGCAATTATGTACACAAGAATGTGTTGTAAAACATAGACCAAATATATTTATATTAAATTAATGTTTTGGCAACAAAAGAAAGCAAGCTTTTTGTCACTCATTTTCATTTTAATGAACTACCTTTAAGAAATAACATTTTCTGTTCTTTAAATATGAGCAAGAGATAAGATGTATATTAACAATATTAATTTGCTATTTTTATGTCAGAAGGATCACTTTTCAATATAAAAAGTGATGATAAAAAATAAATAATCTGGTCTCATTTTAATTTATTGGTATATAATCACATATGAATTCAAACATGAGTTCAAAATGCATACCTTACTTTGAATAAGCAATACCAAATACTAAAACCAATGGGTGCTCATGTGTGTGTATATAAAATTTATCTGCCTTAAGGAAAAGTTTTCACCCACTAATGGAGCAACTTATATAACATGCATCTGGAATTGCCTTTCCTTTGATGGCACATACTCAAATACTAAAAGCTAATGTTAACACATGAAAAAAATCAAAACAAATAAGTAAACCCCCAAGTAAAATATGGGGCTGGGGTGTGGCTCAGTGGTAGAGCACTTGCCTATGATGTGTGAGGCACTGGGTTCCATTCTCAGCACCAAAAATAAATAACTGAATACAATAAAAGTCCATGAACATCTAAAATTTTTTTAAATAAGAAAAATATACAAAAAAAGTAAAAATAATTCCATCACAATGCAAGTATTTTTTACATTCCAACATTCATATTCATTTCATTTTATGCATAAATAACTGATAAATTCATGATGTTCAGGGAATATGCAAATATTTTAAATATATGTTTATCTCCTTATTTAAATTCATTAAGTAATAAACATGTTCTATGTTATACATTTTATATGGCTTCATTTTTACATAGTAAAATAATTGTTTAAATCTAATTTTAATTGGGCTTTTCAACTTACCAGTGTTAATAAAGAGCAAACATTACCATTGAACTAAGTTTTCAGCAGTCCATCCCAGTGAAGGAACTGAACATTGTGGTCTGAATGCTAAAATGGGATCTCAGGAACACTATAGTGGCAGGACCCTGGAGACGATTATTTAACCTAAAGTATTCCCTTATGTGAAAACAGTTATAACACTCATATGATGGACTTTTTGTGAAGATTTAAGAAAGCAACATAGTACCTAGTGGAGGATGTCATTAATGTTAATTTCTTTCATAGAATTTATGCTATGCACTGAATGTTTAAGTGACCCACAAATTTCTGTTTTGAGGTTCTAATCTCCCAGGGTGACAGTTATGGATTTGAGCCTCTGGGAGGTAATTAGGTTTATATTAGGTCCTACAGAAGGAAACTCATAACAAGAGAGGAAAACAGCTCTCCCATTCTCTGATATCTCCCCTCCACACACAGGTATCAGAGTAAAGTTCAGGAGACCACATATTAGGAAGATAGCCCTCTACCAAACAGTATGTAGGCCCTCACCAGCACCTCACCAGCATATTAAACTTCTGAACTCCAGATCTTGGAGAAAACACCTGTTTGTTCTTCAAGTCACCCACTGTATGGTATCTTGTTATGGCAGTTTGAGTAGACTAGGCTAGATGATTTTTAAAAATAGCTTTTTAAAAAGAGAATTTGGAAAGCAAGATAATTTTTATGTCATCCCAATATACCATGAATTTACAAATCTGCCTCCTCAAATAGAGTATCCATTAACATGTTACTGTAGAACACAATAACAACATTATGAGATTTACTGGTAGATGTATATTGATTTTGAAATTTCTCCAACAGGGAGAGAAAATAGGATAGGAACCAAAAGTTATACTCAATACATGTTTCTAGAACTTGGCAATTATTCTTTCCAAGTCAACATTTTGCAGATATCAAAAGTAAACACCTACAACACTGTGAGCAAAATAATGAGAAAGAATCTGCTAATGACAATAAAATTTCTTAAAAGTTAGTTTAATCCCTCCTCTCTGTTAGTTGAAAAAAAAAAAAGAGGCAACATTACAGGTTGTACACTAGTGACTGTACCAAGCTTTCCAGTGCAGGTGGTTTTTTATTTCATGATTGCTATATAAAGCACATTTTAAATGCCATAAACTTGTTTCATGTTTTCAGCGTTTAAAGTGAAAATGCTATCATTGTTTTATAACATGTATTCTAAATAACTATTTCCTATTTAAAGGTTTCAGCTAAAATTGCTCACTTAAAATTCAAAAGAACCTAAAATAATTCCTCCTTTCCAGGTAGGAAAGGAGTGAAATTTATAAAACACATTTTTTTAAATAGCAGAGAATTTTTTATAATTTGGTTTTAACATGTAGTAGCTTTTCCCCAATGAAGCAACAAATTAAGTAATTATCACCCTGGAAATGTAAAAACAATGTAGAAAATGCCAGGATAAAGATTAGGAAAGAGCAATAAATGTTTAAAGTATAACACAAATATGCAGCATTTATAGACACTAACAAATATGTGCAAAAAGAGTGTTCACAGATACTTTTCTATTATTAAGGGATATCACTATGTTCACTTTTGAATCACTTCATTTCTTGCCAGTAGAGTTCTATGTTAACAACAAAATATTTGCACTGTTTTTGAGTTAGATCTACTTCATCAATGAAGGGAATGAAGAATAATATAATTACTAAAATTAAGGGCAAAAAGCCTTCACACAGCAAAGCAAATGATTTTATGCACAAGCTCTTGCCACCAAAATTGTAGGGCTGAAAAACAGTACTGAAAATTAAATGTATCAACAGACATACATAAAAATCTGCTTATTCTACACAGGTATCCTGTGCTACAGAGTAAAAAGAATTTATATTTTCAATATTTTATGAACTAATGACTTATTATAAAGAGGTTAGGATACAGGACTATCACACCTATTGAATCAATTATTCTAATTTCATCTTTTCTTACTACATATTTTTCTTTTGTCCTTCTGGTAAACAGAATGTATGATGGTCTACACTATTTTAACTATCTAAAACTGAAAGTTACTTTGTTGGGCCTGAACTGAGAAGGAAAGTGAATTACCCACTTTACAAAAGCTTTCTTTAGTCACAGGCAAATTAAGATAATAACAAGACTTTTATTTTACATTTATTTTTTTCTAATTATAAAAGTAACATGAAATTTTGTAAAAATACAAAGAAAAAAATTAGTGGCCAATAAATTCTACCATCCAGAAACATTTCTTCTCTTTTTGTTATGTTTCCTTAACAGTGATATAAATTTTGATAATCTAAGCAAGCACTAATGAACATGAAGAAAAGAAAAAAAATTAATGGACCCTTAGTATGGCCATTAATTATATATATGTGTGTGTGTGTGTGTGTGTGTGTGTGTGTGTGTTAAATATACATATATATAAATTATTCATGATTATGAAGATGAGCAGTTAATTTCACAAGTCTCAGTTAGGATGGGATACAAGTTCCATAATTCAGAAACAGGTCCCAGAACTGAAATCTATTAATTTTTATATGGTCAATACTTCCGTGGCAGCAAGATCTGACTCTTACAGTGATGCTAATATCAATGCCCCTACATTAAACATGCTTTTCTTTGATAGTCTTTCCATTCACATGACAATGACATTTTATTTTCATCAAAAAATGAGCAATGAAGTATATTTGCTTAACAAATTTAAGGTTCGTTCTGAGAGAAAATTTTGTCTACCATGAACCACTTATGCTATATATCTATGCTTATGTCATAATGATACATTTGTGTTCAATTCTCCCATTTATTTAATATCTGTTTTTATTTGAATCTCTTCCTGATTTTAGTTTTAAAAATATATTCTGAAACTTTTATCTATTTTTGTAAAACTCACTCAAGTCCTATGTGGCAAATCAACACTTACACAATTAAAAATTATACTGTCAATAGTTTTACATTGTATACATAAGACCCTACTATATTGATGTGAAAAAATATTTCAGTTAAAAAATTTAAAAATAAAGTAGAATAATTTTAAATTCAGACTAAATATTTTGAAACACAGCATTCAAACTCTTAGTGTTTCTTTCCTATAAGATGGTTTGCCAGATCAAAGGATAACACCCTTTACATTCCCCAATTCTCTCTCATAATGTTAAAAAATAAAAATAGAATATATCTTAAGTATAGTCACATTTCTTTTGTTCTGATCCATTGTTGATGCAAGTATGAAGATGCTAGAATCACAAAGACTGAAATGACTTCTTTAGCAAACAACCCAAAGTTAAGTCAACTCCTCAGACTCAAAACAAGAAAAACAAAGGATGTTACCAATAGCAAATTTTTTCTGGAAATTTAGTTTTCAGTCTTATTTCTAGCTTCAAGAAAGATTTTAGATCAGCTCAGAAAATCAGAAGTCATAAAATCCCATTCATTTTCTTCTGCCCAGTGTGTTAACAAAGTCGGTCTAAACATTGTAACTCGGAATTGTTTCTCTCATCTTCTAGCACTAATGCAAAAAAAAAAAAAATTCAACAAAGACATCCCCCAAAAATATAAAAATTGAAGAGAGAATTATCCATCTTTAAGTCAAACATTTCCTTATAAGTGACAGAAAGTCTGGCTGACTGCACTTTGCTGAGACTAGAAATGACCAGAATCAAAATCTGCTACTTCCATGTCTAGAAAATTAAAACACAGGCTAAGAGGTGATGGAAACATAACCAGCCATGTGTCTTCAGTGGACATATTCACATAAAAGGGAGGCACCACATATTTCAACTGAATGTTTTTGCCATTTTTGCAGGAGAAAAGCTAATTGTTAGTGGTCATGGGACATTCTAGGTCCCAGAAAGGAAAGAATCAGAGGAAGAGAGGAATTCAAGGCAGTTCATGGTCAGAACAAGCTCAGGCACCCTATCATTAGCAAAGTTTCCCCAAGCTGAAGGCAAAATACTGCTTACCCAAAAAAAGGAGGGTGAAAAGTGGGAGAAGACAGAGGGAAGCCACAGGACAATCATTGTGGCAGTGTGAGGGAGAGAACATGGAACTATCCACTGGATTTTGCAAGCAAAGGAATCAGGCACAAAGACACCCAAAACAATGACTACAGCCACACAATGCTTGGCATCCCCTCCCCTGGTTCTTTGGGTGTCCCACATTTCCTCCACCTCTGCTCCTGACTGACACTCAGGGTGTGACCTGCCAGCAGAAGGGTGCTCTGGTCTTGGTATCTGCTCCCCTTGCTAAGGCTCCTCCTTCTCCTCCTGTTCCTCTGTGCACTCACCCGCACACAGCCTGGGCATCTCCAAGGAGCTGGAAGCCCCATTGCCACCACCTTGTTTCCCACCTTCTGCAGACCTGCGCCACTTCCTTCACTGCAGGAGGCAAGGGAGCAGCAAAACTGTGCCCCCAGTCCCACCGCTGTAGAGGGGGTGTCTCGGGGGCTTTCTGCCTCTTCCCTTCCTCTACCTGGAGGAAAGACCTGCTTCCTCTGGAGACCAAAGCCACAGCAAACATGGGAGGCAGTGACCAGAGATGATCCCCAGGAGGAGTGGGGCAAACATGCATGCACACTCTACCCAACCCATGAAAATGCCTGAGTGACCCGGGATCCATGCCTGACCCATTGGGTAACTGGCACAGGGAACCCCACTGCTGCACATCTGCCCTCCACTTCCCGCTGGGCCTGAGTCCCCTTTTCCCGCTTGTGCCCCCTTCCACACACTCTCTGGCTCTGGGTAGCAGGAACAATGGACAGCATTGTCAACCCACCAGCAAGACATCCTGCTTCGGCTGCTGGCCAGGCGTGGGCTTCTCCTCCTCCTGGACTGTGCTTTGAATGGGCAGAGCTGAAGGGAGTTCTGGGGCCACAGTGAATCCTGCATGTGCATCTGCATCTTCTCCCCACAATCTGGAATGGACACTTCCAACTCTTTCCCCAAGGACAGTGGCCAGTGAGAGAAGGAACTTCTATTGAAATATTCCAACCAGAGGTGTGAAGTACAAACCCTAGATTTAAGAAAAAGGTGTCCAATGTAAAATCAATTTTGTTTTCTATCTTTGCAGTGGCAAGCATGTGCAGTCTCTGCTATGTAGATGGTGGAGGTAGGAGGATCCCAAGTTCGAGTCCAGTGTGGGCAACATGGTGAGATTCCATCTCAAAGCATACATGAAGGGCTGGTTATGTAGCTCCATGGTAGTGTGAGTTCAATCTCTATTTGTGCAAAGAATAACCACAATATAATAAAACTAACAAAATAATAATTGCAACAACAGAATTCGTATCAATATAAAACATTATAAAATTAACAGTTCCAGTATTCAATGAAAATTATCAAGAATGCCAAAATATCAGGAAAATATGATGTATAAAGAACAGTAAAATTAATTCACAAAAAGTGACCAATAAATAGCTAAGTGAACTAATAAAGACTCCAAACATTTATTAAAATACACATTTCAAGGACTGGGGATATAGCTCAGTTGGTAAAGTGCTTGCCTCATGAACACAATGCCCTGGGTTCAATCCCCAGCATTGCCAAAAAAAAAAAAAAAATACACATTTCATATGTTCAATATAGAAGGTGTGATGGCCTTCTTATGTTAAAAATGAATATAAAAGTAAACCTCAAAAGACAAAAATATACTGTGTGTAGTATATGTCATTAATAGCTGATGAGACATCACAGAAAGAAACTTTAACCTGAAATAGAGAAAAACTGCAAAAAATGATGTGAGTAGGCAAAACATTTTTATGTAGAATGAAAGATAAGCTATAAAAAGAGACTACCTAGAATAAAAGTTTCTGAGATTTAAAAACATTCTAAACACAAACCACGCACAAGGGCAAAATATGTATGAACAATACGTTTATGCATGACAGGTGTAGAAACTTAAAAGCTCAATAAGGATAACCCAATTAGTGTACAATTTTTTCAATTGGCAATATATTGGAACAGACAATTCAAAAAAGAGATAAAAATAAAAATAAAAAATTTAAAAGATATTCAATATTGTTAGACACTAGAAAAATGCAAATTAGAAAGACAATGATATACTAATAATATACAAAACTTAAAATTAGTCCAAAATTTTCAGAAAATTAATTGGTTTGTGATTTGAGGAAAATTATTTGAACCATGTTTCTATGTTATACACAAAGTACTATATATTTATTCTCATTCTCTAGAGTTGTGCATGAGTCAGGGCCACCAAAACAAATTTAAAAATTTTAGGGTAATGATGATGATGATGATGGTGGTAATGGTGATAATCAGTACTACTCTGATGTCTGACAAGTAGTGGTAAACAACTATTCAGTGAAAAAATGGAGACTTTATTATTAGGTAATAAGATAAAAAGCCATGATAAAATTTATTTTTTCAATTTCTGCAATAAAATATAAGTAACTAAAAGTTAAATTCCAATTAAAATAAGAAGTTTAAATTTTCACTATTGATAATAAAGATACATATATAAAAATCCACTTATAAGATTATGAAGTTGATATAGTCATGAGTATGAATAACATTTCCAATGAATCTAGTGTATCAGACATACAAAGAGAGTGGTGCAATTTTAAAGAAAGTAGCTTCTGGCCTCAAAATAATTTCATAAAATCTTGCACTTACTTTCCAATTTATTTTAGTTTTTTCACTTTATTATTGGTGACATATAGTTATTTTATTTTACATCTCTCTTTGATGTTTCCAGATGACCTATGGCAAGTAACTTAGTTATCTGCGTAATTTCTATTATTCACCAGTTAGTATGGTCTACTTATTTTGGTAACAAATAAATTTGTTAAATTCCTTCTTGATTTAGTCATTTATGTATTCGCTTTAAGAAAACATATTCAAATATATATTGAATGCTACATTTTCTTCTGAACTTCTGTGCCTACACTTGTAAAGGGCATCTCAATTTCAACCCATCCATAATTCACACTGAAACTCCTTCTGCCCCAATGTAAATTTGGAAAGTGAAAGGTTTTTTCTATTTTATTGATTCATACTTTCTTGTATCTAGTTTCTAGATTAAAAACACAAAGTTACAATTTCTACGAATAAGAAAATAAGATGTCCTAATTTTGTTATAAGCCAGAGAATGGAATAGAGGAGATGTTAAGAAAGCTATTCAACTAACAGTTCCAAAAGAAGAGAGAAAACAGAGCAAAAAGAATTGCTCCTAACCCCTAAGTGTACATTTCAACCCTTCATTCAATGTACCAGGAGAATGAGCACCAAGGTGCTTTCATTACCTACCAGTCCAGGAGCAGCAGCTAGTCTTACATTCCCATACTTGTCCTGTCCTCAAATTTTCTAACTTTACATTATCCTTCTGTTCTCATCTGGAGCCAACATAGCAATAAATGTTCTTCTACATAAAATCCCATTATAAAATACTCTGGCCTTTTAGAGCTGGAAGACAATTTTCCAAGTGCTTCTTATCCATAATTCTGGTGACTTAAGGAGTGTGTCTCAGGACCAATCCTTTTGTCTAGCATATTTTTATATTCAAAGAATCCTTAGAAAAATAATTCTCTCAGAGAGATCTCTTGGATTCTAGAATTTTTATTCAATGCCACTAGTTTTTTTTTAAAAAATTGTAACCTATGTGGTGTGTATTTTCTGCCTAATTCAAGTCCTAATAAATTGGAAATCATTTCCTCTTTCAAATCTTTTCTTACACTAAGTAGACAATTCGACCTAGTTTCTCCTGAAGAGCTGTTTTCTTGGTCATTTTTCTAAGTGCAATCTTTTTGTCATTGAACTTGTTTTCCAAACTATAGCAAAATAACATTATGCAATGGAAATACAAATGTCCCCCACCAGATCAGCACATTGCTTCAAAACTTTAATGACTTTCTTTTGCTAAAATATTTCTACTGGTATCTCTAAGATAGTTAACAAAAACATATGTGATTTGGCCCTTTCTTATTTTTTTAACATTATCATCATTAGTGCCCAGACCACTAATACATTCCATAATTTTCCAATAATGTTTGCCAGTGACTCTAATAATTAATGCTGTCATTCTGACATTCTATCATTCCTTTTTATCTTCCTGAAAGAATATTTGCACTTCTCCTTACCTACCTGTTACAAGCCCTTCATAATTTGATCTATTTGTGATCAAGTTGAGATAGCTTTTCCTCAGTCATTAGGCTAAGATTATAATCAATCATTTGTGCTCACAGTATATGGGAGAGATTAAGTACTCATGGTTCATAGTATAGGAGGGTGACTATTGTCAAAAATAATTTATATATTTCAAAAGATAAAACAGAAATTTGAATATCCCCAACAGAAGACATTATTCACATTTCAGGTGATAGATTTTCTAAGTACCCTGATATTTTTATAAATCAAAATATCATACATGTGCCCCATAAATGTGTACAAACATCATGTATCATTTAACATTTTTTAAATGGATAAATGCTAAATACATGTTTAGGAAAAGTGAATTGTGACTGGTTCTAAGGGCATATTGAAGGGTGTCATTTCATAGAAGTGGTCACTGATGGATACCACACGCCTCATCAAGAGCTGAACTTTAACTGTTATGGTTCCATCTCAGTTTTTAGCAATTTAAATTTTTTGACTTATCTGTCTTCATTTTGCTCTTACATACAAATATTTTATCGTCTTCTTTCTACAGGTTTTCTCAAGAAAATTTTGTACCATTTCTATATTTTTATCTATCTCCCTTTTAACTTTATTTATCTCTAATTTATATTTCCAGAAGTAATTTTCCTCTTCACCCCTGAATTAGATTCTTACTAGTGTAATAACTCTGTCTTCTTGGATATTTTATAAATAGCTCAACTTCAAGTACTAACTCATATGACATGCTTTTCTTATTTGGGGTGTACTGGTGATTGAACCCAGGGGAACTTGAGCTACATCCCCAGACCTATTTTGTATTTCTTCTAAGATCTTCTCCAATTTTCTTCTTTAGTGTTCTTTAGTTTTCATTGTAGAAATCCTTTAACCTTTTGTTAGATTGATTCCCATGTATTTTATTTATTTTTTGAGGATATTGTAAATGGTATCATTTTTCTAATTATTTTCATTATATTGATTGTTGTAGATAAGAATGTCATTGACTTATGGTTATTGACAATGTACCCTGCTATTTTGCTCACTTTATTTATGAACTCTAGAAGTTTTCTGGTGGATTTTTTTTCTTCTAAATATAGGATCATGTAGCCAGCAAAGAGAAATAATTGGAACTCTTCTTTTCCTATAAATATATATATATTTTTTAATTTCCTTCATTTGCTAATTACCCTGGATGGAGTTTCAAGGACTCTGCAGAATAATAGTGGGAAAAGTGGGCATGCTTTCTCTTCCTGTTTTTAGGATTTCCATAACTCAAGAAATAAAAGAAAGAATCAATAACTGGGATAGATTCAAACTAAATAGCTTTCTCTCAGCAAAGGAAACTATCAGCAATACGAAGAAAGAGCCTTTAGAGTGGAAGAAAATCTGCCACTCATACTTCAGATAGAGCACTAATTTCCAGAATATATAAAGAACTCAAAAAACTCTACACCAAGAATACAAATAATCCAAACAAAAAATGGTCTAAGGAAATGAACAGACACTTCACAGAAGATGATCTACAAGCAATCAACAGATAAATGAAAAAAATGTTCAACATCTCTAGTAATAAGAGAAATGCAGATCAAAACTACCCTAAGATTCCATCTCATCCCAATTAGAATGGTGATTATCAAGAATACAAGCAACAATAGGTGTTGGAGAGGATGTGGGGAAAAAGGTACACTCATACATTGCTGGTGGGTTTGCTAATTAGTGCAGCCACTCTGGAAAGCAGTATGTAAATTCCTCAGAAAGCTTGGAATGGAATCACCATTTGACCCAGCTCTCCCACTGCTTGGCCTATACCCAAAGGACTTAAAATCAGCATACTACAGAGATACAGCCACATCAATATTCATTGCTGCTCAATTCACCATAGCCAGATTGTGGAACCAACCTAGATGTCCTTCAATTGATGAATGTATAAAGAAACTGTGGCAATGGAATATGCAATGGAATATTACTCTGCCATAAAGAATGATAAAATTATGGCAGTTGCAGGCAAATGAATGAAATTGGAGAATACCATGCTAAGTGAGTTAAGCCCATCTCAATAAACAAAGGACAAATGATCTCACTGATAAGCTAATGATGAGAAATAATGGGGGGTGGGAGGTGTTAGTGTTAGGGTTAGGGTTAGGTTTAGGTTTAGGGTTAGGGAGGGGGGCAAGAATGGAGGAAGGAAGGACTGTATAGAGGGAGAAAAGAGGTGGGAGGGGTGGGGGAAGGAAAAAATAACAGAATGAATCAAACATTATCCTATGTAAATTTATGATTACAAAAATGGTATGACTTTACTCCATGTACAGAGAAACAACATATATCCCATTTGTTTACAAAAGAAAAAAAAAAGAAAAAAATGCTTTCAATTTTTCTCCTTTTGTATAATTTCTGCCTTTGGTTTATCATATATAACCTTTACAATATTAAGGTAATTTCCTTCTATCCCTAGTTTCTCTAGTGTATTGAAAATGTGTGTTCTACTTTTTTAAATGTTTTTTCTATATCTCTTGAAATAACCACGTGATTCTTGTCCTTATATCCTTTTATGTGTTGTATTACATTTACTGATTTCCATGTTGAACCAACATTCCATCCCAGGAATAAAACCAACTTTATCACGATGCACTTGATCTTTTTAATGTGCTTTTCTATGAAGTTTGCCAACATTTTAAGAAATTTTGTATCTATTTTCATCGAGTACATTGGTCTGTAGTTTCTTTCTGTTTTAGTCAACATTTTTATTGCTGTGACTAAAAGACACAACCATAATAATTGCAGAGGAGAAAAAGTTTGAGGGCTCAAGGTTTCAGAGGCACTAGTCCATGAAAGTCTGACTTCACTGGGGCTTGAAGCAAGCAGAACGTCATGGAAGAATTCTATGGAAGAAATATGCTGCTCTCATGTTTATCAGAGAGGGGAGAGAGAGAGAGAGAGAGAGAGAGAGAGAGAGAGAGAGAGACTCCACTCACAAGATACACAACTTGTACCCCAATGTCATGCCCCACTGTCCCACATTCTCTAGTCATTCGCTAACTGTCTTCAGTTATCACTCAATTAATCCTATTAGGTGATTAATTCCCTAATTGGGTTAAGGCTCTTGTAACCCAATTATTTCTTCTCTGAATATTCTTGCTTTGTCTATGCCTGTTTCCCTCATTTATTCATTGTATTTATGAACTGCAGTCTGATGTTTTGATATATGCATACATTGCATAATGCTAAATCTCTCTAATTTACAAATTCATCACCTCATTTACCTATATTTTGTGCAGAGATATTTGAAATGTAATCCCTTAGCAAGTTTAAGCATACCATACATTATTAACTATGATCATAAAAATATTTCCCTGAGAAAATGTACATCATACTTATACATATATTTATTCAGTCTATTATCTATGGTCACTTTTGGATAATATATAGTTTTTAGATTATAGTAAATAATACTATTATGACTACCCATTTTTAAGCAGATAAAAGATATATACCTATTTATATTTGAAAGATATTTGCTTGCAATGCAATGTACAGGTCATGAGATATTAAGTACACCACATAATTTTCCACAGTGGTTGCACAGTGGTTGTATCAAATGAGAGTACATACTTCACTGATGTCATAAACAATATTTAATATATTTTATTTTTTTCATTTTAGTCATCCTGATAGATGCATTTTTGCTATCTTGTAGCTTTAACTTTCACATCCTTTATAAGCAATTTATTTGATTTTTTCTTGAGCTTATCAAGTATTTTGATATTCATTTGAATAAACTGAGTGCTTTAACTTTTAGGCATTTCTTCTCTATTGAAATATTGTCTCTTGTTATTGATTTGTATGAAGATTAAACATTATCAATATGAGATTTGTGCAGAAAATATAGTATAATTTTCTGGCATTGTATGCCTTCTTACTGCATTGTTGGCATTATTTTGAGAAACAGTTGTTCTTGTTTTAAGAAAATCCCACATGCCATTCTTCTTTAGCATTTTCTACAACTTGTTTATGAAACATTTTCAAATTCAAAGTCATAAAATATATTAGGTTACTTTCATATTAGATTCTAAAATTGATATCAGAGTACTCATCTTGCTCATTACAGGTGTACTAATATTTTTTTAAACATGGACATCAACATGGAGAATACTAGCCCCTACAAAAGTGCAGAATGATTAACTTGTCAGAAATTTTATACATACATTTTGTGTGTGTATATATATATATATATGTGTGTGTGTGTGTGTGTGTAAATATATATATATTCTGAAATTTTTTGGTTCATTAAGGTTGAGAGAGAAAGAGAGAGAGACACTATAGCTCATTCTTGAGCCTGTGGTTTAGTCTTTCTTGATTTTCAGATCAGTATCTGTTTATTTATTTTATGGGGTTGATCCCTCATCTGATCTCTCATCTGTGTCTCCAGAGTCCAGGGAGATTTTAGGAAAATTCACCTGTCCTCAGGTGTCTTTTATTCTTGGTGGTCTCTCCCAATTGGCTTTATAATTTTGCAGATGATTCAAAGGGAAAGCGAGCTCTGTGTCTATCTCAGGATTCTGTCCATCCATTTTCATTCTTCAAGACACTAATTTAGGGGCTGGGGAGATAGCTCAGCTGGTAGAGTGCTTGCCTTGCAAGCACAAGGCCCTGAGTTCAATCCCCAGTACTGCAAAAAAAAAGACACTAATTTAACCTCTTCATTCTCATAAGACAACCACATCTTAACCTCTTCATTCTCATAAGACAACCACATCTCTAATGGCTTTTCTGAACCTACCAGATGATTTATTTCAAAACCTGGATTTGCCAATATTTTCTATCTACTACATTTCCTTATTTCTAAGTAGCAGTGAAGTCTTAGCTGAGTCTCATAAAGCCTCCATCAGTGTAAGTTATGTGCATCTCCAATACAGATTACATCTAACCTATTGCATGTATAAATGAACATCTTTTTATAAACTGGCAGTTCTAGTCACTCCTGGTGGACTGCTTAGTCTAATCTAAACTATGGTAACATACTTGTGGGAGAAATTTAAAGCAACAAAATTTATATTTTAAAATGCAATAGTGAAAATACAATGCTTTAATCTTTTAATAAATATTCACAGTGTATTAAGAAGAAATTTTAAAATTTAATTATAAAGCAAGATCTAACATTTATATATCTATAGAATATATGTAGGTATCATTATACTTGGAAAAGGATTTTCAATAAGGTCAAGATTTCAAATCACCATAAATTATCAAAATAATTTCAATTAATTTCCAACTTTTTGGTGATTAGATTTGAAAATTAAAGTTATTTAAAGACTAATAGAAGAATGAACATGAGAACCTACACAGGAAATAATTTAAAAAGATATTTTAGAGTGAAAAAACTAGCCCCATTAGTAATTAAATTACATCCGTTATTGCAGTAGTGTGATGGCAGAGATGACATCAAAAGAATGAAATTGAATATAAGACTGCTATTTACAAACAAACTGCACAGTCATTTTTTCAAGTTGGATATTTAAATTAATAGAAGCAATTAAGTATTATAAAATGTAATTACTATTGACTCTTAAAGATACACTATGCTTTCCTTCAGACATGAACTGAAATTATACATAGAAAAAATAAGAAAAATCAAAGGTTCTAAGCACTGTAGAAGAGAAAAATGTCTCATTTATTTGTAAAATGGCACAGTTTACACTTTTAGTTTAGTACTCAAAAACTAGGAACTATTATGGATAATATATTTTGAGTAATAAAGTTAAAATTTAGCATGATGAGAAACCAAGTTGAACAATATGAGAATGATCCAAATATTAAAAAGAATGTGGAGTAATAGTAATCTTTAAAAAGTTCTTACATATTTTTAGTGACAAGAAGGAAGGATATGATAAGGCTTCAATATCTAAACTTAGTTGAATTTGAGGCTGTATAAAAGTAGAAAGTGAAGGTTAATGAAGAATATTATTGAAAGTCTACCAACATACATACACACACACACACACACAAAGAGACTGTACACAAAAGGTGGAAGGACAATTCTAATCCCTTCATGAAATTTCTATACAATTATTCATTAACTACAAAGAAAACCAAAACAAAATTTTAGAGGTAGGCAAAAAACTGTCAATTTTAGTACTGTGTGGAATAATTGACCTCATACCCATAAAGAGGTAAACTCACTCACACCACATTGTAAAACACTATACCAAAGAGGTTATATGTAGAAAATTCCACCTTAAAAAACAGAATGCATACTTTTTCTCAAGTCTGCTTGGAACATTTCTTATGCTGGAGAATGTGTTGCATCATCAAATAAGCCTCAATAAATTTAAAGAAATCTATATAACATAATTTAGTATCTAAAAAGAATAAGATCGAACAAATGAATAGTACTGATATTAAAATATGTCAAATCCTACAACACATTTTAAAATAACCAATGGCTCAAAAACAATTTATATCATCAATTAGACATATTTTAAGATGAATGAAATAAACACAAAACCAAAGAGCACACAAAATTTATGGCACGAGGTTTAAAATAAACTCAGTACTCATTTTTCAAACAAAAGAACTGCTTAAAGGAAAATGGATTCTACTATTTCCTATATTAAAAAGAGAAATATCAAACCAATAATCTAGACTTTCACCATGAGAAATAGGCAAAAGGAAGAAAGAAGAAACCTAAAGTAAGCTGAATCTAGGAGAAAAAGAACATTGAGAACAAAAATAAATAGTATAAAAATATAAAGAAATCAAATTAAATGAAACTTGGTTTTTTGAAGAGAAGTTCAAGCCTTTAACAAGAATGACTTTCTAAAAATGAGACACTAAAATTACTAATATCAGGAGAGATTTTCACTACAGACTTTTGTTAATAAAATTTTTAAGAAAAGGAATACTCTGAAAAATGTTTCTAACAAAGTAAAAAATAAGATGAAAGGGAAAAAAGTCCTAATAAGATACACATACTGAAAAAGAAGAAATAGGAGGACAGACAAGACTTAAATACACAGAGCATGGATTGATAGCTTAAAATATTTTCTCAAGCCCATGTCCCAACTATTTTACTGGTGAATAAACATTCACAAAATATAATTAATACTTTAAAAATTCTTCAAAAAACAAAAAAAAAGAATGAAGTGGACTATATCCCAAATCATTATATGGTAGTAACAGCTTAATACCAAAATCAAAGATACCCCAAGAAAACTAAATATACAGGTAAGTGTTCTTAAAATGTTTGACAAAATGTCTAAAAAATACTAAACACAATAAGCAACAAAATGCTTATAAATGGAATTTATGATAGGAAAGAAAGATTATTTTCACATTGAACAATCAATACAGTACCTTATTCTATGGAATGAATTGTTTCCCCCAATAATACTCAATGTAAGTGGATATAGAATTTCTAGAGAATAATTTAGATTATATTAGGATATAGGAAATCTAGGATGTAATTCTCATAAGAGAGATCATGATTGTGGAGTCTAATTAAAAAGATTGGAAGTCTTTTAAGAAGTGTTCTAAAATTCTTTATATGTGAATATCTATGCTGAGGAAAGATCACCTGAGACATAATGAAAGAGTGTCAGTATGAAGCTCAATAAGGGAGACCTCATCAGACAATAAACCTGGTGGTGCTTTGACCTTTGACCTTTCATCCTCCAGAACTATATTTAAAAAATTTCTGTTGCCTAAGACACCTGATCTAAGGCACTTGTTATTGCAACCCAGGATGACAAAGAAACCATATTGATATAATTAAGGGTAAATAAATATTATGTAAATGGAGACAGAAAAAGAAATACATGTGAAGACAAAACCAAATGCTTTCCAATAAATTTTTCTTTATATTTTTGGAAACAGAATTTCCAGAAAGTGTAGTTGAATATCAAGTTCCCAGTCCTTGGGGGTGTCAACAGAGAAAGATTTGTCCCTGTGTTTGGAATCAAGAAAAGACTTGTGTATGAAGTCTGACCAGACAATTCTCCTCAATGATCCATGCTGGTCTGAAGTGGGAGGATAGGCAAGAACATCTGGACATATTATATGCTAAAGTTGTTATTATATAAGAAGACTGTTGGGTTAATTCAAACATAAATTCCAAGTCTTTCCAACCACAATTAATTCATTTTGTTTCCACTGCACCTTCTCCTCCTTGATATTCTCTTTCAAAAATACTAACCAGCACATAAATGGCCAAAATGAAAAGGCCAGAGGAGGTACTGAATCTCACCTGTCATCTCAGGGATGGGGGAGGCAGAGATAGGAGGTTCTCCAGTACAAAGCCTGCATCCCTAAATTTAGGAAAGAATAAGCAACTTAGTGAGACCCTGTCTGTAAATACAAACACACAAAGTGAAAAGGTAATGGCTCAGGGGATATTTGACCCTAGGCCAAACATGTGCTAGCAGATAAAAAAGAAACCTCACCAAATTTAGAAAATTCCTGAGGTCCTGTTGAGTGCATTCCTCTCAGCAATCATTGCACTAAGATTAGCTTCCAGAAAGCCACTTTTGTTGAGCATTCCATCATTCACTTCCTTCCAAAATCTTGCTAATATTGCTAATCTTGTGTTGCTCCTTCACAAAGAAATGCCTAAGTTTGTAAACAATGCTCCTGGGAAATGACAGCAAATCACAAGACAAGTACATATTCCAAGTGGAACAGGTTGGCATCCAGTCAGTTGAGATTGAAGGGCATGGAGATTCCAGACTCCTTCAGGAGAGTGCACTTGGTTTTACTTCCCAGGGCTGTTTATAGGTCTTGGTAGCAATAGAGTCCAATAAGTGCATGCAGGTCTTTGATGATGTCACAGAGAGGCAGACTGACAGCAGCATGATGTCACAGTGCTCATGGCAACCACACTTTTTTGGTCCTGGTCCTTTCTGACAAACACTCAAGGCAAGCACCAGCTCAGCTGTGATGTTAGGAGGGAAGACTGACACAGGCAGTCTCAGGGTCCTGGTAATTTCAAGAAATGCAATCCCAACTTATTCACACACTGAAAGAGGAAGGAGGGTGTGTCAGGGGTATGGCCCATCTGGCCTATGAATGGCCCAACTCCTTCCTGTGCAAGGGACCTTGATTAAAATCGACAGCCCCACACTACCCTCAAGGCCTGCTGGGTGGCACTGCCATCGTTTGTTAGCACCAGGCAAGCTGGCAGGCTGGTGAAGCCAGTTCTGCTGCAGGCTGTTGGTCCCCACCATGCCTAGTGGCCAGGGAAGACACACGCCCCCTGAGCATGTCCAATTGCTCAGTGGAGGATCACTGAGAAAGACACTGGACAAAGCGACATTGATCTTGCTCACTGCTCCTCCAAGTCTGGGCTCACCCACTGTATTGCTCACTCAGGGAACTGGTCTATGGTCCTCAGAGAAACTCACAGTGATGGCCATTGACAACTTCAGACGTAGGACTGGGGTTTCTCCAGTGTAACTTGCTGGTTTAGGTGATGATTGAGTTGGAAAACATCACACAAATTCTTGCAGAGTGCTCCTCCTTTCCTACAGTACCCAAATACGTGACAACTGGAAACTGTGATGATGGACTTCTAGAGGAACTATAGATGTAGCTCAGTGGTAAATCACCACTTTGTTCAATCTAAGTACAGAGAGAAATTAATCAAAGGGTCTTAAGTTGAATAAATGAGAAGTACAAACAAATATTCAAAGAAAGAATCTGTTAGTTGTTTTTCAAAAAATAAATATGGTGTCTGTTTAATTTCAGGCTTTCCTCAATAACCATAAACACAGATCATTATTACATATAACATAACTCAGGAGATTCCTTGATTTGTTTCAAAACATGAATTTATTCCCATTTTACACAAAGTATCATGCAAAAATAATTTATCCAAAGATAATGGATATATGTTTTTTTAAACAGAAAATTTCCAGGATACATTTGCAAGTAATCCATCAACTGGAAAAATGAAAAAGAAAAATACTAAATTTATGTTAGTCAAGGTCAGGGAAAAAAAAAGTCATATATATTTCAGTCATTGCCTACAAGCCAAAGAAGTAAGTTTTTAAAAAATGTGAAAGATAAGATTCCATAACAGGAAAAAGTTCAGTAAAATGTAGTACTTTCTCCTTGTAGAAACAAAGAGAAATCATTAAGAATAATTCTTCTGTAAACAGTATTCAATTTTATTTTAAAAAGTTAAAATCCATCAGATTGCTATCTCCTAAGATATATTTACACAGCCCTTGTAACAAAACTATTCATTAAATATTTAAAAGATATAAGTCCAATAATACAGAAAATAGTATGAGATTCTTTCAACATAACCATAAATCAGGATTAAAGGAAAATAGCTAAACTACAATTAGTTGCTCATCATCCTGTATGTAAACCTACATGAAGACATTTAACTCTGAATATTCTGTCCCTTACCTTTCATCCATACAAAGTGTGCAGATGATGTATTTCTTCCTGTCTCTTTTTTAAATGTAAAGCATGTATATGAACTCTCTGCTTCATAATCCAGATTTACTCTCTTTTTTATCATGTTTTCAATTTGTTTACTTTTGGAAATTGAGTAATTATCAGAAATGTCTTATTCAGCTAGACATTATCTTTAACTGAAAGATAACCATAGACTAAAAGTTTTGAAAAATAAACAGCTTGAGCAATTATTTCCTATAGTAGGATGAAAATCAGTGATAAATTACAAATCTAAGAGCCAAAGAATTTATTAGCTTTTATGCTTACTTAGAAAACAGTACTTAAAAAGTATGTGACATTAGAAACAAAACCCTAATGATGCACAAGGAAGCAGGATAATTCCTAAAAGTTACATATTCCTAAAAATATGAGTAAAAATAAAGTTAAAAAGAATTTAAAAGGAAAAAACAAAACAGAAATGCATACAAACAATACTATAAAAACATATAACTGAAATTCAAGTTCAAACATTTTTATGCTATGAAGATATAACATAACTTTTGTCCTCCTGGGCTGTTTTCCATACCAAAACCACCCAGGATGGCATTTTACCTGAGATTTAAAAGTTTGTAACTATAATTAAAGCTCATTAATCTTTGCCTTTTTTTCTGCAATTGAGTCAGAGTTTATTAGTGTTTGGTAAACTCTTTCAAACTGAAAAGAAAAAGAAAGAAATTTGGAAATGAAAAACACTATCCTCATATAAAAATATATATGATCTGCCAATGGAACATACATTTCTGAATTGGTTTGGTAAAAGGAGTGGTAGATTGTGTGATTAGTCACCTATAGCCTTTCTCTAGGTCTCTCAAGTTCGCAGCAAAATTGTTCATTTACAAGGCAGCAGACAAAGTCAGAGGAGCAGTCTATGGCCTTCTCTCAGCAAAACAAACTGGCTCATAGCTATCTATCACGATGGATGACTTCTTTCAAGTCCCTAAATGTCATTGTGAATTTGTGTGAAAGTAAGAGAATGAAGCATTATATTGAATTTCTCCCTGCCCCCACATTTATAACCTTATATTGAAATTTACCTGAAGTTTATCAAAATGATTTAAAAAATTTCTTTTCAACATAAGAAACACATTAGTTACTTGCTCTTTTCTTATAACAACATATCTCCTAGTACCTCTGAGAGATTAATGGTAAGATGATCTTTCCATGTCCCTAGTGCTATACCTTCTGAGAAGAAGCAGACAATAAAATTTGGGGAATTCAATGAGTTTTCTAATTTATATAGCCACTCATCACAAGTTTCCACCTTGCATTCAAATACCTCCATTCTGCCATCATCAGGATTGAAAACCTATCTTAAGAAAATTGAATTTAAATAGGATATGATCACATAATCAAGAATGAGTATTTAGTTCTTTTTTAAAAAAGAAAATAATTAAAAGAAGATACAACTACTTTACCAATGTAGCATCAACATTTAAACACAGTCAAACTGCAACTAGAAAAATAACAATATATAACCCAACAGTACACAAAGAACTTTTGCTTGTATTTAGTTTAGAAAGGAATCTTATTTTGTCATAACAGAAAGAGGCATTTAGTAGTCTGCAGCTAGATATGAGACTAAAAAAGTCAAATTTCTGCCCTTCCAAGTATGAGTCACTCAGATGAAACCACACCACCTTCCTAAATTTAAAGTTTATATATCACTTTCCAGTTTTTATAATGGGCTACTTTTAGAGAGATTTAGGATCATGGCAAAACTGAGCAAATGTTGGAGGTACTGTATATTCCCATATCCCTAACATAAGCATACAGTCAATTCCATACTTGAGTATTAAAGAACAGAAAGCATTTTAAACCTTTATAACCACAAATCTGTGAAGTAATAAATATTGTTTTAATTCCCATTTATAAGTGAGGAAAGTAAATCATGGTCTACTGATTCTCACCCTCAATCTCTGTTTCCAGACAAAGGTCATAGAAACTAACAGGTAAAAACTGCCCAGTGTCTTTCAGCTCACCTATACCACAGGAACATGAGAACTACTGCAGATTTTCCAAACCTCTCCTACAATGACATAAGTAAAAATATGCAAATCCTAAACCTAATGTAAGAAATTTATAACCTCAATCACATTCAGAGGTCAACCCAACTCCTCCTGCCATGTGAGACTTTCCAAGGTACAAGCTGAGTCAATTGTTTCAACACCCTGCTACATTCTCAGCCCTCTGTATTCATATCATGATTACACATCCTTCTTCTTACCCCTCACAATATAATCTCATGTTTTGTATTCAAAGACAACTTTTTCGGTGTTTTTAGCCAGTTCTCACTTTTCTAAGTTGTTGAACTGCCTTCACTTCAGTATCCACTACAATTTCACATTTCCCTCTAAAAATGGTGACTTTCCATATTCTAAATCATAGACTCAAATATGGTAGTAACTCCACAGCTGTGCAATTCAACTGGTCACAAATGTTTAAATATAAATTTAAATTAACAAATATCAATTAAATTTA
The DNA here is from genome assembly GCA_020740815.1 of Sciurus niger. Classification (NCBI taxonomy): domain Eukaryota; kingdom Metazoa; phylum Chordata; class Mammalia; order Rodentia; family Sciuridae; genus Sciurus; species Sciurus niger. Next base: position 101,882 of record JAHUXG010015992.1, read on the forward strand.
AAATCTGGGTCCAAAGTCACACTAACCATTGATAAGGACACAACAGACACACTGACTGCCATGTCTAACAAAATATGATGTGAAACATTCCAATCTTTCATAAGGGACATGTCTTCTCCATAGCATAAATACTTGCAAATTGAATATGCTTCCATATGCAATGTCTTTTCTGTATGGTCCAGTCCAAGAACATCTGCTCCTCATCCTACTCCTGATTGCTCCTCCCAACTTCTTTAATGTTGGCATGCTATAGGATTTTCCTCACTCCTCTGCTTGTCTCATTTCAATTTCTCATAAGATGAACTTTTCTACAGCACCACTAATAAACTGGTGCTTTCCAAATCCCTATCATCAGTACATTTTCTCATCTAATTAGTATTAGAATACTAATTCACCCATAAATGAATTTTCACTTGCTTAATTTAAAATGTTCAAGTAAAACAAAAAATTAAAAACAATAAAACCTTTTCAAACCCAAGTTTAATTTCTTCCCTTTACAAAACTTGATTTTTGAACACAGCTATTCTTTGTAAATAACAATTCAAATAATATGACTCCTCTACAGTTAAACTTCTAGAGGCCTCCTTATAATCATGGTGTGAATATCAAAGTACCCCCTGGCATCCGTCCGCAATGTATTTTCCATACTACAATAAATATCTAACAGCATGCCTAGGATATTTTACAAGGTAAGTTGCTGGATGGAAGTAAAACTTTTAAGCAGAACATGGCCAGTGGTTCTAGTAAGCAGTATGGTAGTGAACTAAAGGCAAACACCCCAACTCCATGAGGAGTACTAGTGACAAGGTCAGAGAAAGATTGAATGCCACTGAATGATTCCTGGAGAAAAAATACATCATACCAGGTTTAAAGGACTTGAAGTGCTAGCTGAGAAGTGTAGCTAGCATTTCAAACAGAGAAAAAAACAATGCACAGAGGAAATAAAAGCAATCCTTTTCAGGGGCACAAAAAATGTATCAAACCAGTTGTTGAGATGAAGCTGGAGATATACAGAGGAACAAAAGGTTTTTTCCACAAGTATAATTTTTAATATTCTATTTTATTAATTTATTTACATTTTTGCAACAAACCAGATACTTTTTATCTTATTAGTTTTACATGACAGAATGCATTTATACATTTTGAAATATCATACACAAATGAAGTGTAGTGTCTCATTTTTCTTATTAAACTAATTGTAGTTTCACGTCATTCATGCAGTCATATTTGTACATGAGGTAATAATAACTGTTTCATTCTACTCTCATTCCCCCATCTTTGCTTCCCTCTACCTAATATTAAGTGATTCTATTATTCCCTATTTCCCCCTTCCACTTATTGTGAATTAGCATACATATAACAGAGAAAACATTAGGACTTTGGTTTTTTGGGGTTTGGTTTATTTCACTTAGCATGATATTTTTTAACTCCATGTATTTACCAGCAAATACCAGAATTTTATTTTTTTTAAAGCTGTGTAATATTCCATGGCATGCTCTCTATCTACCATATTTTCTTTATCCATTCATCTGTTGAATGGCATCTAGATTGTTTCCATATTTTAGCTGTTGTGAATTGAGCTTCTATAAACATTGGTATGACTGTGGCACTGTAAGTCCTTTGGGTCTAAACAGAGAAGTGGGATTGGTGCACCAAATGGTCATTCCATTCCAAGTTTTCTGAAGAATCTCCCTACTTCCTTTCATAATGGTTGCACCAGTTTTCATTCCCACAACCAATGAATGAGTATGCCTTTCTCCCCACATCCTCAACATTTATTCTTGCTTAAATTATTGATAATTGCCAATTTGATTAGAGTGAGATAAAATCTTAGAGTAGTTTTTGTTTGCATTTTCATAATTGCTAGAGATATTGAACATTTTTCATATATATGTTGAATGATTGTATATCTTCTGTGAAGTGTCTGTTCAGTTCCTTAGTACATTAATTGTTTGTGTTATTTGTGTTATTTTCTTGCTGTTAAGTTTTTTGAGTTCTTTAAATAGCCTAGAGATTAATGATTTTTCCAAGGTGCATGTGGTAAAGATTTCCTGTTAATCTGTAGGCTGTCTCTTCACATTATTGATTGTTACTTCCGCTGAAAAGAAGCTATTCAGATTGAGACCATCCTATTTATTGATTCTTGATTTAACTTCTTGTGCTTTAGGTGTCTTCTTAAGGAAATCATATCCTTGACAAACATAGTAAGGATTTGGACCTACTTTTTCATCTAGGAGTCCCAAGGTCTCTGTTCCAGTGCCAAAATTTTGATCCACAGTGAGTTGAATTTCATGCAGGGTGAGAGATGAGGGATTAATTTTATTTTGGTACATGTGACTTTCCAGTTTTAACAGCATCATTTGTTGAATGAGGTATCTTTTCTCAGTGAATATTTTTGGTGCCTTTAGCTAACATGAGATTGCCAATATCAGCACATCATTGTAGATTCATAGATATCAACTGATAGAGGTAATTCATCAGTATCGACCCAGCAGGGTAGATTTATTGATATCTACCCATCAGGTTTATTCATTCATATCAACCTATTAGGTAGATTCATCAATTTTGTCTCTTCAGGATAGATTGGTCAGTATTGTCTCAGTGGGTAGATTTGTCAATATCAACTCTAAGGGGTAGATTCCTCCATTTTGATTTGATGGGGGGATTCACCAATATCAACCCATCAGTGTAGACTCATTGATATTCACCCTTAAGAGTAGATTCATTGATATTGATCTGTATGTGTAGATTAATTGATATTAGTTCTTCATGGTAGATTTGTTAATATCTACTAGAAGGGGTAGATATGCCCATATCAACTTGATAGGATAGATGTGTTGCTACTGACCTGTCATGGTACATTCAACAATGTCAACTTGACTAGGCATACTCATCAATATCAACTTATCAGTGTAAATTTATAATGACTTAAAAGGGTTGATTCATTGATATTGACTTGCCAATACTTATTTGTCAATGTGGATCTGTTGATATTGATATTGAACTTAAGATTTTTTAATACTGATTCAAAGGGTTAGATTTTTCCATATTGACTTGATGCATTAGGTACATACACATTGCCCCATTGGGGTAGATTCATAGATATCAACTTGAAAGTGTAGATTCATTGATAGCAACCTGTTAGTGTAGTATCAGCAATATAGACTCAACTGGTTAGATTTTTTAAATAGACTCTCCAGAGTACATTCATCAATATTGGTGTTTCAATATTGATTTGTTGTGGTAGATTCATCAATATTGACTCATTAGTGTAGATTTGTTGATATAAACCCATAAAGGTAGATTTGTAGATATCAACTCAACAATGTACATTCATCAATATTTACCTGTTGGTGTAGATATTTGAACATTGACCCAAAGGGAGATTTGTTGTTATTGACTTGATGATGTAGATTCATTGATATCTACCAGTTGGTGTAAATTTACTGATAAAATCTGGAAGGTGTATATTTGTCAACATTGACCCATGGGTGTAGCTTGAAAGATTTTGACCTATTAGACTAGATTCTTTCATATTGATCTGTCAGGGTAGATGCATCAATATTAATCTATCAGGATAGATTCATTGATATTGACACATTGGGTAGAATTTTCAATATTGACCTGAAGGTGTAGGTTTATAGATATTTACCCATTGGGATACATTAATCAACATTGACCCATTGGGATAGATTCACAGATGTAGACCCATCAAGAAACATTCATTGATAACCACCTTTGGGGTAGACTCATTTATATTGACCCTTCAGTTTAGAATCATTGATATTGAATTGTCAGTGTAGACTCATTGATATCCACTTGCCAGTGTAGACTTGTCAATGTCCACTCATCATGGGACACTCATCATTATCAACCTGTCAATGCAGATTGCTCAATATTGACACATCAGGGTAGATTCTTCCATATCAACTCTTTTCGTTGGATTTATCATTACTGAACCCTTGGTGTAGATTTTTCAAAATTGTCTTGTCAGTGTAGATTGTTTGATATTGACTCTTAATATTGATGTCTTAATATCATTTTCTCAATGTAGATTTGTCAATATTCACTTGATAGAATAGATTAGGCAAAGCTGATTCATCATTGTGTATTCATCAACATAAACCTATTATGGTAGAATTGATTATATCAGATCAATTAGGTAAATTTGTCAATATCTATTCATGAGTGGAGATTCATAGATATCAACTTTTCAGGGTACATTTGTCAATATTGACCTGTCAACGTGGATTCATTGATATCAACACATCAATGTAGATTCATCAATGTCAGCCCACAGGGCTTTATCGATATTGACTGGTTGGGTTAGGTTTGTCAATATCGACTGAGATAGATTCATCAATACAATCTCAACTGTTTAGACTGGTCAAAACCTATTCAATAGTGTAGATTCATCGATATCAACATGTTGAGGTATATTCATTGATATTGTATAAATATTGATTTGTCTGTAGATTTATCAATATCAACTCATCAGTGTAGATTCATTGATATGGACCTGTAGGGGTAGATTCATTGATATCTACCTGTTGACCCATTGGGATAGATTCACAGATGTAGACCCATCATTGATAACCACCTTTGGGGTAGACTCATTTATATTGACCCTTTGTTTATATAGACCCTTTGTTGTAGATATATCAATATTGATTAATCTGGGTAGATTTGTTTATATCGACCCAAATTGATAGATTCCTCAATATCAACTTGGATAGTTTGATTCATTGATATCAATTTGACTGCTTAGATTTCTCAAAATTAACTTGGTGTAAAACCAGCAATAATGATATATTGGGGTAGATTCATTAATATTAATTCATCATGGTAGATTCATCAATATTTACCTCTTGGGGTAGGTTCATAGATATTGAATCTTCAGTGTAGATTGTTTGATATAGACTCAACAGGGAAAATTTGTTAATGTTGACCAATCAGGATAGATTCCACAATATTGGTGCTTAATGTAGATTTGTTGATATCAACCTGTTACTTTAATTTGTCAATGTAAACTCAATGGAGAAGATTTCTTGATATTCATTTATTGGCATAGATTCAATGATACCAATACTTTGGGAAAGATTTATCAATATTGGTATGTCAATATGAATTCAACAATGTAGATTCATTGGTATTGACCCATTGGGATAGATCCTTCAATATCAACTCCTCTGAGTATATTCATTGATATTGACCCATTATGAGAGATTTATCAATATTGGTCCTTCAGTATAGATTTGTCAATATTAACAGACTGGGATAGATTCATCAATATTGGCTCTTCAGTGCATATTCATCCATATTGACTTGTCTCTGTAGATTTGTCCATATTGACCCCTTGGGTTAGATTCATTGATATTGAATTGATGAGGTATATTCATCAATATCAACTGTAGGTGTTGATTCATTGGTATTGATGATTCTTTGATCCTTTGATATTGACCTGTCAGGGTAGATTAAACAATATTGACTCTTCAGTGTAGATTTGTCCATATCAATTCAGTGGGTTAGATTCATTGATATCACCTGGATGAGGTAGATCCATTGACATTAAACAATAGGTGTTGACTCATCCAAATCAACTTATTGGTGTAGATTCATTGATATTGAACTGATAGGATTGATTCATCAGATATTGACTTGTAAGCATCAATTAGTAGATGTAGTTTCATCTGTATCAAACACATGGGATACATTCATCAATATTGACTCTTTCAGGTAGATGTGTCAATATCGACCTGTGGGTAGATTTGCTGATATTGACTCTTTGTTGCAGATTTGTTGATATTGAATCATAGGTGTAGATTTGTTCATATCAACTTATCAGGATAGATTCATTGAAATTGTCTTAACTTGGCATATCCATCAACATTGACTCATCAGCGTAGAATCTTTAGTACCGACTCATGGGTCTAGATTTGTCAATATTGACTCAAATATTTAAATTCATTGATATAATATTGAAAGTGTAGATTCATCATTATCTACCAATCAGTGTAGATTGTCTGATGTTCATTTGTTAATATCAATTATTAAACATAGATATGTCAATATTTATGGGGTAGATTTGTCAATATCTTCTCACTTGTATACATATGTTGATGTCAACCCATCATTGTAGACTCATCAATTTTCACTTTTTGGGTTATATTCTTTGATATCTACTGGCCCATGTAGATTTGTTGATATTGATCTGTCAATATTAATTTTATAGGGTATATTAGTTGATATTAACTTGTTGTAAAGGTTCAGCAATTTAAATGTTTTGATGTCAATTTATCACCTGCCATATAGGTTTGTCAATATCAACTCAACATTGTACCTTTGCCAATATTAAGAGGTGATGTTAGATTCTCCAATATTCACAAGTTTATGTAGATTTGTCAATATCAACTCATTAGGGTAGATTTTATCAAGCAGTCATTGTGAATTCTCTGCCATTGACTAAACTGTGTAGAATCATTGACGGTGACTCACCTATGTAGATTCATAAATATCAACTTGTCAATGTAGATGTATCAGTGTTGATTGGTTGAAATCAAATCATTTATTTAGATTCATAGATATCAACTGGTGCAGGTAGATTCATTTATATGGATCCATCCAAGTAATTTCATTTATATTGACCCACTGGGGTAGATTTATCAATATCAACATGTTGAAAACTGATTGACAATGTAGATTCATTGATACTGACTGATCTGGGTACATTAGTTAATATCAACCTGCCTGGATATTCATTGATCAGTTCACCTGTGTAAATTTGTCAGTATCAATATATCAGGTTTGATTGTTTGATATCAGTTTTTCAATATTAATTCTTCATATTAGATTGGCTGATATCAACTACAGTAGAATCATCAGTATCAATTTGCTGGTATGGATTCATCAATTTTAACATGGTATAGTTGGTATAGATACATCAATATCAAGCAGTTGGTGTGAATTCATTGATATTGACCCATCAGTGTTGATTTGTTGAAATGGACCCATGGGGGTAGATTAATCAATATAAACTTGATGGGATAGATTCACTGACATTGACCCATAGGTGTTAACTCATTAATATGGACCAGCAATGGTAGATTTGTCAAAATCAACTCTTGTGTACATTTGTTGATATTGACTCATCAGTGAAAATTCATCCATAATAACCTATCAGGTAGATTTGGCAATATCAACTTGATTGGGTAAATTCATCAATATGAGTCTGTCATTATAGGTATATCAATTTTGATGTGTCAATATTGACTCTTTAATGAAAATTCATCAACATCAACTCATCAGTGAAGATTCATTAGTATTGACCCACAGGGGTAGATTTGTAGATATTGACTCAATGACGTAGACTCATCAATATCAATTTAAAGGTGTAGATTCATTGATATTGACCCATCAGTGTAGACTCATTGATATTTACTCAAAGGTGGAGATTAAATGACATTGACCTGTAGGGGCCGATTGATCAATATTGACTTGTTGGGGTATATTTGTCAATATCCACATATTGGGTAGATTTGTCAATATCCACTTATCAGTGTAGATTCATCAATATTGCCATGTCGAGGAAGATTGTTTAATATTGATTTGTCCATATTGATTCTTTGATATAAATTTGTCAAAATTGACTCTTTGGGGTAGATTTGTCATTATTGACCCATTGGGGTAGATTTGTTAATAATCAATTTGACTGGTTAGATTTGTTGAAATTGATTTGATGATTGTAGATTCATCAGTAATGACTTGTGAGAGAGCCAAGATGGTGCACAAGAGGGAGGTTGCATTCCTTGTTGCTCCATAACTCAGGATTCAATGAGAGGGAAATCTGTATTTTTGTAAGGTAGTCTCTGCTGCTCATTGATCCCCTGCTGTTTAACCCATTTGTCCACTGTTATCACCTGTCATCTGCCAGCATATTGCCAATTTTGAGTGTAGATCACCCACTGACTACTACCTATCATCCCCCATTTGCCTGTTTGCCTGTCTCTTCCCTTCCTTTCACCTACCTACCCATCACCCACCTTCAGATGTCCACCTGCCAATCATCCATTGTTAGCATATGGGCTGCCTGCAGACCCCAAGTGGACTGCCTGCTTACCACTATTGCCTGGAGGTCCACTGTCACAATACCCAGAGGTTTGGTTACATATGGCTGCCACCATTTTAGGACAACAAACAGGACCTACAGGACCCCCAGCCAGACTGAACACACTATGTCTCCAGGACCACTGACCTGACTGTGTCCCCCAAAATCACCACCTGCACCCTGCACTGCAGCTCTCCATTTGCCAACACATTTGGAAGCCAGTGAAGCCATCTTGGACAATCCTGTAAGTGAAAGTCACTATCTTTAAGTGGGGCAATACCACCCTGAGACACCTGCTGGAGACTGCAAGCTCATTGTCAGGTAGCTTTCTTTCATCAGGCTACTGAAGACTGAGAGGTATGAATAATATATGATTGCTATAGTGTAGAATTTTTTCTCATTTTGAAAATTTTTATGTTTTTATTTCTTTATTTTTTCACTCTATTTCCTTTTGTTTACCTGTTTCCTCAGAGTCTCTTTCTTCCTTTTCTCTTGCTAACAACCAACTTCTTTTGATTCCACTGTCACTCTTCCTATGATCTAGTATTTCTATAAACTCTATTTTATCCCCTTAATGGTTACATCCTACATCCCTCCCCATCCTCTTTGTCTACCATTAGAAATTGTAGGTCTCATTGCAAATCTATTTGACATATTGTAGATAATACTGAAACTCATCCTGTTTATTATGACAACACTATTAATGTCTTCATAGGAGGTATTTGGTATAGCACTACATATTATCTGTCCTGAGTGCTGCAAATATTGATCTCCCCCTTAAAGAAGAGGTTTTGGAAATCTTCAGTGTCACTCTAAGTCTATAGGGGGGAAACTGCTATACCCCAGATCTGCACTGCTAGAGAGGACGATACATGACAACATGAAAAAACTAGGGAAGAAAGTAATCCAAACAAACAAAGATTCTATATTAATAGAATCCAATGACATAGTAACTGAAATGTCAGGGAAAGAGTTCAGAATATACTTAATTAAAATGATTTGTGAAACAAGAATGAGATTAGAGAGCAAATGTGGGCAATGAACAATCACTCCAAAAAACAGTTGAAAGAGCAACTGCAGTAGGTAAAAGATCAACAAAGTGTTAGAGATTCTCAAAAAAAAAAAAAAAAAAGCAAACAGAAATTCTGGAAATGAGGAAAACAATAAACCAAATAATAACCTCAATGGAATGCATCACCAACAGACTAGATCACTTGGAATCCATAACCTCAGAAAAAATTAATATTGAAAATGTTGACCAAACAGAAACGATAGTAAGAAATTATGAATGGAATAGCCAAGACTATGGAATATCATTAAAAGACCAAATTTAAGAATTATCAGGATTGAGGAAGGCACAGAGATGCACACCAAAGGAATGAACAACCTATTCAATAAAATAATATCTGAAAATTTTCCAAACCTGAAGAATGAAATGGAAAATCAACTACAAGAGGCTTACAAAATTACAACAGATGAACACCAAGGTACATTATAAAGAAAATGACTAACATCCAAAATAAAGATAGAATTTTAAAGACTTTGAGGCAAAGCATCAAATTACATGTAGAGGCAAACCAACATGGATATCAGCAGATTTCTCAGCCCAGACTCTAAAAGCTAGAAGGGCTGGGAACAACAGATTTCAAGTTTTTAAAGAGCATGGTTGCGAACCAAGAATCTTATACCCAACAAAACTAACTTTCAGATCTGAAGACAAAATAAAATCCTTCCATGATAAACAAAAGTTAAAAGTATTTACAAATAGAAAGTCTACACTACAGAATGTTCTCAACAAGATATTTTATGAGGAGGAAATTAGAAACAACAATGTAGTTCAGCAAAGGGAAGAACTACCCTAAAGAAGTAGTCAATCAAAGGACAAACCAAGTCAAGTTAAAAACCTAAAATAAGCCACAATATCTGGTAATACAAATCATATCAAAATATTAATCCTAAATGTTAATGACCTAAACTCATCAATCAAATTTTTGTGTTTCAAAATAAATATGATTTTTTCAATCTACATGTTAAATTAGGAAGTATAGCCCTTTGTAGTATGAGCTGTAAATATCTCCCTTATTTGTCTGTTTTAAAAGTATTTTTATGATGCAACTTTCCATAAAAATAGATTTTTATGTAACACAATGTAACAGTGAAATAATTTATGACTTGGGGATTTTGACTCATGCAAGATTAGACAGTTCTTGCTAACTTCAGATACACATAGAAGAAAAGTTTTCTTCTTTTTATTTATTGTTTGTGTTATTTGAAAAATATCTTTTGTATATCTGGAATTTATCATGATATGTAAATTGAGGCAGGGATATTACTTTATTTATCCCTATAACATTTATTGAAAACATCTTTTTCCCAGTGATTTGAGATGATGTCCTCTTTATATATTCAATTTCTATGTGTATCTGAGTATACTTACTTCAAGGCATTCTGTTTTGCTAATAGACCAGCTTGATAAAATTAAATTATTTAAGCTTTTAAAAAAATGCCTTAATGTGTTTTAGTGCTGATCCCATTTCTAGGCTATTTTTTTCACTAAATTTAGCATCAGGTGATATAGCTTAAAACTGTGAAGCTTTCATTGAGTTTTTGTTAAATTTACAATTTAAGTTACAAAATAATATGGCCCTTATATTTGTAGAAAGTCTTTTTTTTGGCTTCAGTGGTATTTTAATTGCAATTTTTAATAGGTCTCAATTTTTATTGACAAACATTAATATATTTTATTACTGTTATATATGAAAACTTTTCTTCCAATAAATCTTTCTAAATATTTTTGAATATATGTAAACTACTAATTTTTGTATGTTGATTTTGTACTTGGTAATCTAATTGAGTTATCTTACTGTTTACAGTAGCTGCTAATAAAATATTGGGAATCTTGAAATGAAAAAAAGAAGCATAATTGCTCTTGAGTCAGTTACCAGAATATTTAGTGTAGCATATTTATATAATAATAAATTGGAAACCCAAATAGACCAATAAGTGACTGGCCAAATATTATTATAATACCAATTATTATGGTTTGGAATCACTATAATTATATAGTGTAAGAATAGTTCATACAAAAATGTGATATATTGTTCAAAGGAAAAAGAAGTTACAAAATACTACAATAGTGTGATTCTATGTATGTAAAAGAGAAAAATTGTGTACATTTGTATGCATTTCTTTGTGTAACTTGTAAATTGAATAAAGATGACACAGTTGAAAAAAAAAGGAGGACCTAGCCTTGCTCATGTTAATAATGCTCTCAATATTTCCTTCTTAACAATAAGTGATCTGAATGTACAGTTTGAAGATAATACACATCTCTGGTCCTCTGTCTTGGACAAGCACCTGCCCCTAAGGAACAACTTCCATAGATTTATATAAAATACCAAGTTCCACCAGACCTGAAATGGTGGAACCCTGAACCTTTGATTATTTAGGATAGGAGATATGCTGCTGTTCTTACTCCTACAGGTCCTGTCTGGATTTCTGCCAGATGTGTGAGACTTGACAACCTTCATGAGTTGGCATCAAGGACTTCACATTCTGATTCCCAAATTGCATTTGATCCTAAATGAAGAGGATCTTGATTCAATGGAGGAACCTCTGATATGAGCAAGAGACCCAAGAGACCCTCTGTCTTCTAATCATCCAGTGACTTGGAGGAATATAAAAAATTTAACAATACCTGCTCAACAAATGCTAACCCAGATGGGTTTAGAATGTACTTTGGAAAATTTGGTTACAGCTCTTTTTTTGCCAAACTACCCAAAATTCTCTACCTATGCTGGCTATTAATGTGTTATTTCTCTGTTATTGTATCCCTGTTGATGGTGCCTCCTTACTTAGCAGAAATTGTTAATTCTTCTGCAATTTGTATCATCAAGCTATTCTTGATAATTGGCTGCTATTTATTATTTGCTGTTTTTACATCATATAGTATGCCAAGATTTTAACAAAATGTGTCATTTTAATTTAACTGATAATAATAACCACATTCAAAAGGAATTGGATCATCTTGAAAACATTGTAAAGAAGGTGTAAAAAGATGGTAGAGATTGGGATTTATTTGGTTGGTTAACCTCATGGCTGCCGAATTTTACATGAATCAAACAGCATTTCATTGGAAAATATTTATTGATATATGCTTTATTATGCTGTGTTGCTATTTGCCAAAGTTTGCTTTGCTTTCTCCCTCCACCTTCCTTAAAGATAAAACAAGTCATGTCTATTCAAAAGGCCATAAAAAACAAAAAAGAGGAGTTGTAGGGATTTTAGGTCAGTCAATACATAGAGGAACAAAAGTACTTTGAATTGAGCAATCTCCTCAGGAAAAAAGTCACTCTGTTTGAATGGCTTAGAAATGCTCTGTAAATCCTCTGTCCTTGAGGCTTGGAGACATTATATTATTATAATAACCTTTGGTACTAGTGGACTCTAAGAAGCATGAAAGTTATGTGATCTGCACATGGGCAAAGCTAACTGAACTATGTAACCTAGGCAACTTGATGTGACCCTGGAATGGATAAAAAACTGGACTGACTTTCCCATGAGTGCCACTTCTTGCTCTTTGCCATCCTGAGTACTTGCCTCTTTATTAGCTCTCTCCTTAACCCTTATACCTAGATGCCAATTAACCTTTACAGAAATTCTGAAAAAAATAGAAATATTTGCAATGAGGAAAAAAAAATGAACCAAATAAACTCAATGGAAAGCATCACCAACAGACTTTATCACTCAGAAGATAGAACTTTACAAAACAAAGAGAAAATATTTAATCTTGAAAATAAAGTTGACCAAACAGAGAAGATTGTAAGATATCATGAATGGAATATCCAAGAAATATGGGATTTGATGAAAACACCAAATTTAAAAATTATTGGGATTGAGGAAGGCACAGAGATACAACCCAAATGAATGAATGATCTTTTCAGTGAAATAATATCCAAAAATTACCCAAAACTAAAGAATGAAATGGAAAATCAAATACAAGAGGCTTACAGAATATGAAATGTACAAAATTGTAACAGATCCACACCAAGGCATATTAAAATAAAAATGCTTAGCATTCAGATATAGATAGAATTTTAAAGGTGTCAACAGAAAAGCATAAGATTAAATATAGGAGGAAACCACTACAGATGTTATCAGATTTCTTGCCCCATACCCTAAATGCTAGAACGGCCTGGAACAGCTTTTTTCAAGCTCTTAAAGAACATGGCTGCCAAAAAAGAATCTTATACCCAACAAAACTAACTTTCAGGTTTGAGAATAAAATAAAATCCTTCCATGATAAACAAATGTTAAAATAATTTGCAAATAGAAAACCTGTGCTACAGAACATTCACAGCAAAACATTACATGAGTGGGAAATGAAAACAACAATTTGAGTCAGCAAAGGGAGGAAGTACCCTAAAAGTGAAGACACCAAAAAAGGAAAACCAAGCCACATTAAAAACTAAAATTAAGCCAAAATTACCAGAAATATGAATCATATCTCAATAATAACCCTTAATTTTTTATGGCCTAAGCTCCTCAATCAAAAGGTATAGAGTGGCAGATTGGATTAAAAAGGAAGACCCAACAATAAGCTGCCTTCAAGAGACTCATCTCATAGAAAAAAACATCAACATACTATAGCTGAAAGGATGGGAAAAAGCATACTGTGCACATGGACTCAGGAAAAAGTGGCAGCTACTTGGATAAAGTGAACTTCAAGTCAAAATTAGTCAGAAGGGATGAAGAAGAACATTTCTTACTGCTAAAGGGAACCATCACTCAGGAAGAGATAACAATTATAAATATTTATGTTCCAAATAACAACACAAAAATGTACATCAAAGACCACAACACAATAATTCTGGGTGACTTCAACACACTGCTCTCACCACTGGGTAGATATTACAAACAAATCTGAACAAAGAAACCATACAACTCAATAACACAATCAATAACTTAACCTAACACATATATAGAATATTTCATCCTTCAATGAGCAAATACATTTTATTCTCAGTAGCACATAGATTCTTCTCTAAAATAGAACATATGTATGTCACAAAGCAGCCCCTAGTAAATCCAAAAAATATAAATACTACATTGTTTTCCATCAGATCATAATGGAATGAAATTAGAAATCAATGACAAAATAAAAATCAGAAACTACCCCAAAACATGGAGACTAAAAATATGCTACTAAATGTAGCATGGATAACAGAAAATGTAAGGGAGGAAATAAAAAAAAATATTAGGAGTAAATGAGAATGACAATACGACATATCAAAATCTCTGGGACACTATGAAAGCAGTACTAAGAGGAAAATTCATTGCATGCAGTGCATTAAAGGAAAGAATAAAACGTCAACAACTAAATGACCTAACACTACATCTCTAAGCCCTAGATAAGGAAAAGAAGAACAGCATCAAAATAGTAGAACTAATTAAAAGTACTAATTAAAATCAGAGCTGAAATCAATAAAATTGAAACTAAAGGAACAATTCAAAAAATAGACAAAACTAAAAGTTGGTTCTAGAACTACAGAACTACAGAAATTTTAAAAAGCCTTAGAAAGATCTCCCATATTCTTGAGTAGGGAGATTTAGTATTGTCAAACTGGCCATACTTCCAAAGGCACTATGCATATTTAACACAATTCCAATTAAAATCTCAATGATGCTCATCATAAAAATAGATAAACTCATCCTGAAATTCATCTAGAAGCATAAAAGACCAAGAATAGCCAATGCAATCCTGGGTAGGAAGAGTGATGCAGGAAGTATCACAATGCCAGATCTTAAGCTCTACTATTGAGCAATAGTAACAAAAATGATATGGTATTGGCACCAAAATAGACAGGTAGACCAAAGGTACAGAACCAAAAACACAGAGACAAACCCACATAAGTACAGTTACCTCATACTAGATAAAGGTGCCAAAAACTTGCAAAGGAAAAAAGATAGCCTCTTCAACAAATAGTGGTGGGAAAACTGGAAATCTATATGCAGTAAAATGAAATTACTCCTCTATCTCTCACTCTGTACAAAACTCAACTCAAAATGGATCAAGGGCCTCAGAATTAGACCAGAGAGAGTTCACCTAAATCATCATGATGGTTTATGACCAGACTTTTTAAAAAATGATCCCAGAGTACAAGAAATAAAAGCAAGAATCAAAAAATGGGATGATTCAAACTAAAAACCTTTTCTCAACAAAGGAAACAATCCATAATGTGAAAAAAAAAGACCTACAGAGTGGGAGAAAAATCTCTTCTACATGTACTTCAGATAGAGCACTAATATCCAAAATTTATAAAAAACTTGCAAACCTTTACACCAAAAATACAAACAACCAAATGAGTAAATGGGCTAAGGAACTGGGCAGACACATCACAGAAGATATAGAGGTGATGTACAAATATATGAAAAAATACACCTCATCTCAAGTAATTAGAGTAATGAAATTAAAAGCTACCCTAAGATTTCATCTAGCTCCAATTAGAATGGTAATTATCAGGAACACAAGCAATAATAAATGTTGTTGTGGATGTGGGAAAAAAGGTTCACTCATACATTGCTGGTGGGGTTGAAAATTGGTGCAGCCACTCTGTAAAGTAGAATGAAGATTCCTCAGAAAACTTGAAATAGACCCACCAGTTGACCCAGCTATCCCACTGTTTAGTTGATACCCAAAGGACTTAAAATCAGCATACTACAGTGACACAGTCACAGCAATGTTTATAGCTGCTCATTTCATAACTGCATTGTGTAACCAATGTAGATTCTATTCAATTGATGAAAGTATAAAGATACTGTGTTATATATACACAATGGAATACTACTCAGTCATAAAGAAAAAAATTATGGCATTTACTGGTATTTGGATGAAGTTGGAGGATATAATGCTAAGTGAAATATGTCAATCCCCAAAACCAATGGTTGATTGTCTTATCTGACAAGTGTATGATGAGACATAAAAGTGAAGACAAGGGGGTAAGTAAAGAATGGAGGCACTTTGAATTGTGTAGAGGATAATGGGGTGGGAGGAGATGGGGAAAGATATAGTGGACTGAGACAGATATTATTACCCTATATTCATGTATGATTATGCAATTGGTGCCAGTCTACATTGTGTACAACCATCAAAACAATACTTGTACCCCATTTGTGTACAATGAATCAAAATTCGGTCTTTAAAAGTAATATATATATATATATGTATATTTTAAAAATATTATCTTCTCAGGCTATATTTGTCAATATTGATGTTTCAATTTTGATTGGTCAAAGTAGATTCATTCATATCAACCCATGGGGTAAATTTGTCATTGACTGCCCACTGGGGTAGATTTTTCAATATCAACTCTGGTGTATATTCATCAATATTAATTCATTGGTGTAGATTTTTTCATATTGACCAAACCAAATAGATTCCTCAATATCAACTCAAATGGTCTGAATCATTGACATCAACTCAACTAGTTAGATTCATTGAAATTGACTCATCAGTCTAGATTTGGCTATATAGACACAATGTGGTAGATTCATTAATATATACTCATTGATGTAGATTTGTCAGTGTTGTCCCATTAGTGTAGATTCATTAATATCAACAAGAAGGTATAGATTCATTGAAATCAACTCTGGTTTAGATTGATCAATAAAGCCTCAATGAGGTAGATTCATTAATATTAACCTGTCAGTCTTGATTCATCAATAATGAATTGACATGACAGGTTAGATTTATCAATATCTACTCATTGGTGTAGATTCATTGATGTTTACTCATTGGCATAGATTTGTAGATAACAACCATTAGGGGTACATTTGCTAATATCAACCCATCAGTTTAAACACATAAATATCTACTACTTGATGTAGATTCATTGGTATTGACCTCTCAGGATAGATTTGTCAGTATCTATTCTTCAGTGTAGATTCAGTGATATTGACCAATTGGGGATGATTAATCAATATTGACCTGTAATGAGAGATTTGATTATATCAACTCAACTGATTGAATTCATCAATTTTGACTCATTGGTAGAGATTCACAGAGATTGACTCAACTGGTTTCTTTCATTAATATTGATATGTTGATATTAACTTGTCAATTTTGATTCATTGATATTGACTCATCAGGGTTGATCCTTCAATATCGAGTCTTCTGTGCATATTCATCAATATCAACCTGTTGAAATAGATTCATCAATACCAAAACTTTGTTGTAGATTTTTCAGTATTGAATGATCAGGATAGATTTGCCCATGTTGACCCATCAGGCTTCATTCTTCAATATTATCTCTATTGGTTAGACTTATTAATATCAACTTTCTGATTAGATTCATCAATATTAACTGGTTCAATTTGTCAAAATGTACTCATTGGGATAGATTTGTCTATATCAACCAATGGGGTTAGACTTGTTGATAACCCTTTGGTGTAGATGCATCAAAATAAACTTGTCAGGGTAGATTAGTCCATATCAATTAATTGAGATGGATTTTTCAATATTGACACCTATCATTAGATTCATCAATATGGATCCATCTGTGTAGATTCATCAAAATTGACTCATCAACATAGATTCATCAATAGTGACACTACAGTGTAGATTCTTTGATATTGATGAGTCTATTGATTTGATGATGTAGGTTCATTGATATAGAATTTATGGGGTAGAGTTATAAATATTGAATCACCTATGTAGATTCATTGGTGTAGATTCATCAGTTTTGATACATAACTGTAGACTCATCAAATTGGACTCAAAGGTTAGATTTGCCAATATTTATCATTGTAGATTCATCTATATTGACTCATTAGGGTAGATTTGTCAATATTGACTTTTTGAGAGAGATTCCTCAATATTGATTCATCAGGGTAGTTTCACTGATATTGACTGAACTGGGTAGATTTGTTGATATCAACTCATCAGTGTAGATATATTGATATTAATATGTCAATATGTCTATAGATTTATAGATATTGACTCATCAATATTGATGCATTGACATTGATTCATTGATGTAGATTCACTGATATCAAACTATCAGTGTAGATTTCTCAATATTGACCCATTGGGGTAGATTCTTTGATATTGAATTATGATATAGATTTGTTGATATCAAATTGATGGTGAGGACTCATTAATATTGATTCCTCATACAGATTTGTTGATATTGACACATCAGTGTAAATTCATCAATAGCAATTACCCACGGTAGATTTATAATTAAATCACTGGTAGATTCATTGATATCAACCCATCAGTATAGATTAGTCGATATTGACTTGAAGGCATGTCTTCATCAATGTCAACACTTGAGTGTAAATCAGTTGATATAGATTCAATGGGGTATATTCATAAATATCAACTCAACAGGGTAGATTTGTCAATATCAACTTGTCAGGGTTGATTTGTTGATATCAACCATAGGGGTAGATTCATACTGACATTTTCATGTCAGTGTGTTTGTCGATATTGACTCAATGGGGTAGATTTGGTGATATGTACTCATTGGTGTTGATTCATCGATATCTGCTCATCATTGTAGACTCATCAATATCAACCCATCAGTGTAGATTCATTAATACCTACTTATTGGTGTAGATTATTTGGTATCAACCCTTAGGGGTAGATTCATCAATATTAACCAGTCAGGGTAGATTTGTCAATGTTCATATGTCAATATCAATTTGTCATTTTAGATTTCTTGATTTTGACCTGAAAATGTATATTTTTCAATGTGAACTCTTCTGGGTGTATTCATCAATATCAACCCATTGGTGTGAATTTGATATCTATCACTGGGTAAGATTCCTTGATATTTAATCATCAGGATACATTTATCCATATCAACACATTGGGGTAGTAGCAGGAATAATGGAACTGGTGAAACATTGTAATTGTCTAGCAAAAATGTTCCTCTATTCCCAGAAGATTTTTGACTGGGATCAAGGTTAGAGCTGAAAGGACTCTTGCACAGAGCCTCCTCATGCAGAGTTTTACCACAGCAGCTAAATATCCTGTGCCCTTGCACAAAAAAATTCCCAGGAACCAGTCATGCCACAGTCATGAGGTCATCAGAGACCCCCAATCTCAGTCACTGCTCTCCCATTCTGTCACCACTCTGCACAGAAATGTACTCATTTGGGTAGATTCATCTATATCAACCAATGGGGATAGATTTGTTCATATCAACTCAATGGGTTAGATTTGTCAATATTGATTCAATTGGTTTGATTGGTTACATTTGCAAAATCAATTCATTGGGATAGACTCATCAATTTTGACCCATTGGCTTGATTCATCAATATTGACTTGATGGCATAGATTTATTGATATGGAGCCATAGGGGTAGATTTATCAATTTCAAACTGTAGAGGTAGATTTGTCCATATCAACACATAGGTGTAGATTCATCAATATCGATGTGTTGGGTAGATTCATTGATATTGATGTGTTGATATTGATTCATTGATGTAGACTTGTCATTATTGATTCATCAGTGTAGATGCAAAGATATTATCTCATCAGGGTAGATTTGTTGATATTGACTCTTCAGTGTAGATTTATAGTTTTCAACCCATTTGGGTTTATTTGTTGAAATTAAACCTATGGTGTAGATTCATCAATATTGACCTGTCAAGGCACATTTGTCAACATCGACCCATCAATGCAGTTTGGTCAATTTTGACCCATTGGGTTAGATTTGTTCATATTGACACATTGGGTTAGTTTTGTCACTATTGATACATGCAAGTAGATTCATAAATATTGACTTGTAGATTGTTATCAATTTTTAATTGTCAATGATATGATGTAGATTCATTGATGCCAACCTGTTGGGTAGATTTGTGGATATCAACTTGTCAGTGTAGATCATCGATATTGAATTATTGGTGTACAATCATCAATATCAATCTATCAAGGTAGATTGATCTCTATTGACCCTTTGAAGTATATTTCCACTATTGACTCTTTGGTGCATATTCATTGTTATTGACTTATCTGGGTAGATTCCTCCACACCAACCCATTGTGTTAGAACAGTTAATATCAACTTGATGGAATATATTCACTGATGTCAATCATAGGTGTTGATTCATTGATATTGATTCATCAGTGTAGATTCTTTGATATAAACCAATTGGAGCAGATTTCTTGATATTGACTCTTTAGAGAAAATCCATCCATATCAATCCATTGGGTTAGATTCATCAATATCAACTTGATGGGGTAGATTCATGACATTGACCTGTAGATGTTGATTCATGTATATTGACCATCAGTGTAGATATTTTGTTATTGAACTATCCATGCTGATTCATCAGATATTGATTTTTCAGTATTGGTTCATATATGTAGCTTCATTTATATTGAACCATCAGGGTATATTCATAAATATCAACTCTTCTGTATAGATTCATTGTTATTGACCTAAGGGTAGATTTCTAGATATTGACTTTTTGGTGTAGACTCATCAATATTGGATCATTGGTGTAGATTCTTCCATATCTACTCATTGGGGTATATTCAACAAAATTGCTTCAATTGGGTAGGTTTAACAATATCAATGTATCAGTGTGGATTTTTTGACTCATTGGTCTAGATTCATCAATATTGACTCAAAGGTTTAGATTCATCAACATTGACACATTGGTGAAGAAACATATACGTGGACCCTTCAGCATATATTTGTTGATATTGACCAATAGGCATACACTTCATCAATATCAACTCATTGGTGTAGATTTGTTGATATCGACTTGTTAGGGTATACTGTTCAATATTGATTTGATGATATCAACTCTTCAAAGCAGATATGTCAATATTGACTTAATGGGAAAAGTTTGTCAATATCTACTAACCTCTGTAGATATCTCAAAATTGGACCATCAGGTTTTGTTTTTAAGATGGCGGACTAGAAGGCAGCTGCATTTCACGTTGCTCCAGGACGCAAGATTCAAAAGAGGAGATAGTGAGAGACTTGGGACCAACTCAAAGCCGCCGGGTGAGTCTCTCCCATTGGGGAGGCGTCCCGGATGGGGCAGTAGCCCCGGAATGCAGGGAACTTTATGAAGTAGAGTTGCTCTGCGAGTCACCCCTCCCCCCGCTGGAGCGGTAAACACGGACCACTGGGATCATAGTAGAGGAGGTGGCTCAGCAGAGTACTTGGACTCGGAGCAACCACTGGGGCTCCAGGCGGCTGCCTGAGGAGGAGCTGTGTGGTGAGCTGTTTGAACTCAGAGCAACCACTTCTGAACACCAGGGGTTTGTCCAGAGGAAGAGGAGAAGTGAGGCGGGTCGCTTGGTCTAGGAGTGACTGCATCAGAGCCACAGGCAGTTGCCAGAGGAGGAGCTACGTGGCGAGCTGTTTGAACTCAGAGCGAGTGCTTCTGAACACTGGTGGCCTGCCTGGAGGAGGAGTGCAGTGGGTCACTTGGTCTCAGAGCCACCGCTCCTGAACACCTGGGGGACTACCCTGAGGAGGAGGAGGAAGACCAGGGCGGGTCACTTAGACTTGGAGTGACTGCCTAGGGCTATGGGCGGTTGGCGGGAGGAGAAGACGCGAAGTGAGTTGCTTGGACTCCTAGTGACTGCGTTGGAAACCGGGTGGCTGTCTGGAGGAGGAGGTGTGTGGCGGGTTTCTGAGTCTCGGAGCTATTGTACGGGGCTCCAGGAGGTGGCTCAGAGGAGAGGCCACATAGCCAGGTGATTAGGTGCAGAGCAGGGTCCCAGGAGCTATGTGGCTTCTTGCTGGAAGAGCCGCACAGAGACACACCTAGGGGTGGATCGAAGTTTCCAGGACTGCAGCAGATTCTCTGGGAGAGGCAGCCTAAGGAGACTCGCCTGCGAAGGGTGAGGCTCACAGGACCAGGAGGTAGGTCCGGGCCCCTGGGAATGTTGTAGAGGAAGACAGCCCAGCCCAGGTGGTAGTTGTAGATTGAGGGGAACCTCTAGGAGGGGAACTGACCAATGAGACATCCCCACCGGGTGAGTCTTCCCTGCTGGGTGAGGTTTTCCCACAGGGACGGTAAAACCAGAGACACAGGCACAAAAAGGCCTTGCCACAGCCCGCAGCCTAGTTACCCATTGGATGACCATTGGTCAACAAGTGGAGGCACCTCTACCCACTAGCAGGGAATATATGCCACCTGAGGGTCACCACCCCTAGAGAAGCAACTTCTTCGTGGAGCTCCACATTATCAACTTCCTCCAAGAATTCAGGCTACTGAAGGATAAGAGGGGATATACTAGCCATCTTCAGGGACATTATAAGTCGATAGAGGAAATCTGCAATATCTTAATGACCCACTGATTCCTGAACAATATGAGAAAACAAGGGAAGAAAATGCCCCAAACAAATCTAGATGTTACATCAATAAAATCCAACGACAGCATGGCAGAAGAAATGACAGAAAGGGAGTTCAGAATGTACATAATTAAAATGATTAGGGAAGCAAACGATGAGATGAAAGAGCAAATGCAGGCATTGAATGATGAGATGAAAGAGCAAATGCAGGCACTGAATTATCGCACCAATCGACAGTTAAGAGAGCAAATTCAGGAAACAAAAGATCATTTCAATAAAGAGATAGAGATATTGAAAAAAAACCAAAAAGAAATCCTTGAAATGAAGGAAAAAATAAACCAAATTAAGAACTCCATAGAAAGCATAACGAATAGGATAGAACACCTGGAAGATAGAACTTCAGATATTGAAGACAAAATATTTAACCTCGAAAACAAAGTTGAACAAACAGAGAAAATGGTAAGAAATCATGAACAGAATCTGCAAGAACTATGGGATATCATGAAAAGGTCAAATTTGAGAATTATTGGGATTGAGGAAGGCTTAGAGAAACAAACCAAAGGAATGAACAATCTATTCAATGAAATAATATCAGAAAATTTCCCAAATCTGAAGAATGAAATGAAAAATTAAGTCCAAGAGGCTTATAGGACTCCAAATACACACAATTACAACAGACCCACACCAAGGCACATTATAATGAAAATACATAACATACAAAATAAAGACAGAATTTTAAAGGCTGTGAGAGAAAAGAACCAAATTACATTCAGGGGGAAACCAATACGAATATCAGGAGATTTTTCAATCCAGACTCTAAAAGCTAGAAGGGACTGGAACAACATTTTTCAAGCTCTGAAAGAAAATGGATGCCAACCAACAATCTTATACCCAGCAAAACTTACCTTCAAATTTGACGATGAAATAAAATCATTCCATGATAAACAAAAGCTAAAAGAATTTACAAAAAGAAAGCCAGGATTACAGAATATTCTCAGCAAAACATTTCATGAGGAAGAGATAAAAACCAAAGAAGCAAATCAGCAAAGGGAGGAATTATCCTAAAGGAACTGTCAAATGAAGGAGGAACCAAGATGTATCAAAAAAGAAATAAAAATATAAATAAAATTTTAAATGTGAACCAAATGACCGAGAATACAAATCATATCTCAATAATAACCCTGAATGTTAATGGCTTCAATTCATCAATCAAAAGACATAGACTGGCAGATTGGATTAAAAAGAAAGATCCAACAATATGTTGCCTGCAAGAGACTCACCTCATAGAAAGAGATACCCATAGACTAAAGGTGAAAGGATGGGCAAAAACATACGATGCACATGGACTAAGCAAAAAAGCTGGAGTATCCATCCTTATTTCAGATAATGCGGACTTCAAGCCAAAGTTAGTCAGAAGGGATAAAGAAGGACATTTCATACTGCTTAAGGGAAGCATAAATCAGCAAGATATAACAATCATAAACATCTATGCCCCAAACAGTGACTCATCCATGTATGTTAAACAAATCCTTCTCAATTTTAGAAACAAATAGACCATAACACAATAATACTAGGTGATTTTAACACGCCTCTCTCACCACTGGACAGATCTTCCAAACAAATACTGAACAAAGAAACCATAGATCTCAATAACACAATCAATAATTTAGACTTAGCAGACATTTATAGAATATACCATCCAACCGAGAGTGAATACACTTTCTTCTCAGCAGCACATGGATCCTTCTCTAAAATAGACCATATATTATGCCACAAAGCTAATGTCAGCAAATACAAGAAGATAGAGACACTACCCTGTATTCTATCAGATCATAACGGATTGAAGTTAGAAATAAATGAAAGAGTAAAAAACAGAAACTACTCCAACACCTGGAGATTAAACAATACGCTATTATATGATGAATGGATAACAGAAGATATTAGGAAGGAAATTAAAAAATTCTTAGAGGTAAACGAGAACAAAGAAACATCATATCAAAATCTCTGGGACACTATGAAAGCAGTACTTAGAGGAAGATTTATTTCATGGAGCGCATTTAATAAAAGAAGTAAAACTCAAAAAATAAATGACCTAACACTACAGTTCAAAGCCCTAGAAAAAGAAGAACAGACCAACACCAAAGTAGTAGAAGAAAGGAAATAGTTAAACTCAGAGCTGAAATCAACGAAATTGAAACAAAAGAAACAATACAAAAAATTGACAAAATAAATAGTTGGGTCTTCAAAAAAATAAACAAAATTGATAAACCTTTAGCCACACTAACAAAGAGAAGACGAGAGAAAACCCAAATCACTAAAATTCGGAATGAACAAGGAAATATCACAACAGACACGACTGAAATACAAAACATATTAGAAGCTATTTTGAAAATCTATACTCCAACAAAATAGAAAATTTCGAAGACATCAACAGGTTTCTAGAGACATATGAATTGCCTAAACTGAACAAGGAGGACATACACAATTTAAATAGACCAATTTCAAGTATCTAATAGAAGAAGTCATCAAAAAACACTACCACAACCAAAGAAAGTCCAGGCCAGATGGGTTCTCAGCCGAGTTCTACAAAACTTTTAAAGAAGAGCTCTTTCCAATACTTCTCAAAGTATTCCAGAAAATAGAAGAGGAGGGAACTCTCCCAAACTCATTCTATGAAGCCAATATCACCCTGATTCCTAAACCAGACAGAGACACATCAAAGAAAGAAAATTTCAGACCAATATCCTTAATGAACATTGACGCAAAAAGTCTCAACAAAATTTTAGCAAATCGCATACAAAAACATATTAAAAAGATAGTGCACCATGATCAAGTGGGTTTCATCCCAGGGATGCAAGGTTGGTTCCACATCAGGAAATCAATAAATGTAATTCACCATATCAATAGACTTAAAGTCAAGAATCACATGATTATTTCAATAGATGCAGAAAAAGAATTTGATAAAATACAGCACCCCTTCATGCTCAAAACACTAGAAAAAATAGGGATAGTGGGAACATTCTTAACATTGTAAAGGCCATCTATGCTAAACCCATGGCTAATATCATTCTAAATGGTGAAAAACTGAAAGCATTCCCTCTAAAAACTGGAACAAGTCAGGGATGCCCTCTTTCACCACTTCTATTCAATATCGTCCTTGAAACTCTAGCCAGAGCAATTAGACAGACCAAAGAAATTAAAGGGATACGAATAGGAAACGAAGAACTCAAACTATCCCTATTTGCTGATGATATGATTGTATACTTAGAGGAACCAGGAAATTCCACCAGAAAACTGTTAGATCTCATAAGTGAATTCAGTAAAGTAGCGGGATATAAGATCAATGCACATAAATCTAAGGCATTTTTATACATAAGCGATGAATCTTCAGAAAGCGAAATTAGGAAAACTACCCCATTCACAATAGCTTCGAAAAAAATAAAATACTTGGGAATCAATCTCACAAA